>JAGEOH010000016.1:1363641-1464266 GCA_032207245.1 Pardosa pseudoannulata | reverse complement strand
ATTTTTTTTAGGAGCAGATGCTAATGATAATGGATATGACATATTTGAAAAAATAATTCCTAGAACAGTTTACGCAGTCGTGGGATTATTTAATTATGATAGTGATCCTCTTTCTGAACAACAAGAAATAAATTTTTACAAGGCTTTAGATTTGGTCTCTGAAGATTTTGAAAGATACATTAATGACGTATTAAATTCTTGGTACTACAATTACAATAAACTTAAAGACATCATGAAAAAAACAGAAGGATATATTTTAGTAACTGATACTTATTTTAGTGCCAAGTTGATATTAGAAGTAGAGAAAGACTTAGGAAAAGACATATTTTATGAAGTTTATCCCTCGTCTGAATTTTTTAAGATACGAGCAATTAACAAAACTTCAAAAAGTTTTGAATCAAAAAAACCGTTAAAAAAAGAGTGGCGTGGAAAAAGAAATGACGAGCTTGAAGAGTTAATTGAGGGTGCCACGTTTGTTCATGCTAGTGGTTTTATTGGGATTAATAAAACATTGGAAGGAGCAGTCAAAATGTGTGAAATTTCTTTTAAAGATTAAAAATTTTACAATTTTTTATATTTTTGTGTAAAAATTTTAGATAAAACGGTGGAAGGACATAATTGAAGCCTGTATAAGAACATGTTTTTTATAAGTTAAATAACTGTCATTTGATTGTATAAAGGAAGATTTAAATATTAAAAAGAAAAGATTACAAACAATTTACATTATATAAGATAGATTAAATTGAAAATAAAATATGTATATAGACAGGTGAACTGTATTGTGCGTTTTTTAAGGAATAAAACTGTTGTTCAGCTATTTCCACGTTTAAAATATCTATTGGATTACCATATGCAGGGAAATGATGAGTAATTAAAAACAATTTTGTTGTTGTCTTTTACACAAATAATAAATAACTGTCAATAAAATACATCACAGCTTATGGTACTACAAAAAATTAATTTTAATATTAATTCAATGTGTTTATATTTAGCATATAGTCATACACTACACCTTTCTTGATTTTTATATTAATATTAATTCAATGTGTTTATATTTAGCATATAGTCATACACTACTTCTTTCTTGATTTTTATACGTACTTTTATAATGTTTTTTTTATCAAAGAAGAATATTTTCAATCAAATCTTCTTCACCTCGATTAATATCTGTTGGTTCCAAAGATATTATTAACATTTGTATTCATTGAAATCAAGTACGGTTTCTACTTTTATAAATTCACAATTTTTAACGTAAAAAACCCTTTTTTGTCTATTACAATTGTAATTACGCTCTTACTAATATTAATAAATTGTGAATCTTACATTTATTTCAAATGTTTTTATAATACAAGATAGTGATGACGCACATTTTTATAAAAAATGTGCAATATTTAATGAAAAATTGATGTTTTCATTTTCCTTAACCAATTTTCTAAATTTAATTTTTTTATTATTAAAAACGAGTGCTTATACATTCGTTCTCATATATCTTCAATAATGATACATCATCCTGGTGAGTTATTGCCAAAATGAGGGCCCATCTTGCTGAGTCAAACAGCATTGATAATGTATAAATATCGTTTTGCGTTATAGTATCAGAAAATGTTGTTATAAATTTGGCCAGATTATTAATTTCTATAATACTATTCTCAAGACAAATTAAAGCACTTTCGTATTCTTTAAGATAATAAATCGATCCGTATCTCGGAGTTTCTTTTAAAGTGCTGCACTCTTGGTTAAACTTTGTACTCAGCTTCTCTCCAATAAGTTTTTTAAATTCTGCTACATTCATACTAAATTCAACAAATTTTTTTCCCACTTTTTCATCATTTATACGCCCTAAAAAAATACAATTAGCTTCTGCTAATAAATTTTGAATTGTACTTAGTATGGTTGTGTGTGTTCTATCATCTTCTGGGCATTCCTGATAATACAACATTTCTTTGTATTTTTGAAAATGATGTGGATTTGTAACCATTGTGTAGTTGTTGTTTTTAGTTGCGGCTACAACCGTAATTAATATGAAGAAAAATAACATGGGGTACATAAACATGAATTTTTATATAAATTCAGTTATTAGAAAATATTTTATGTCAAAAGTGTTTATAAACAAGAAAGAAAAACATTCCTTGGGTATTAGTTCTGTAAAGCATAGAATTGTTTAAAATTGATTGTTGTGAAAATATTTTTACTTTTATAATATTTAGTATTGTATTCCTTGTAATGAATTTTTTTAATTTCATGATTAAATGATATAAATTAGTAGAAATGACGAGAATGTGAAAAGATTATTATAACTCAAATCTTTATAAACAAATATTAATAGATGATATCAACTGTTTTTTAAATTGGAATAATTATTTAAAAGCTGTATTTGTTCTGTTGTCTGTAAAAGATGTAGAATTAAACATGGGTTTATTTAAATGCAAATATTTATAATATTTTACACGCCATCTTGCTAAGAGATATCAGTCTTAGCTACAACATATTCCTTCATTGAATCAAATTTTAGTTCAAAGAGAAATTAATTTTGCAATTTGTGGGATTTAAAAATAATTCATTTAAACATGTGTGTAAAGTACAATCCACAATCCGATGTAGAGTCAACAAGTAATATTTATGAATAATTTAATTTTAAGATATAACACGCATAGACAATTTACAAAAATTAATTTTAATTAATTAAAATATATAAATGTCATAAATATAACCAAGAATATGTATAGTGTGTTTAGGTGTGGATTGATTATTTGTATATAAAAAGTTTGAATTTTAACGGTTTGGTTGTTCTTATCCGATTTTTTTGTTGAAGTAAAAAGTGTAAAATGCGTATTATGTTGGTTAAAATATGTTTTATCATAATATCTTGAGTAAGATCAATATCTATAATTGTCGTAGTAATCTAGTTATACCAAATTCTATTTGGTAAACATATCTATAAGTACTCCTCAATTTAAACCCTGAATAAATGGCTGGGCAAATAAAAGACATAAACATTAATAATAATGTGTGATCCAACATATGTTAATTTATCTAATTTCAAACAAAAAAGGCACAAATTATTTGCTTCTGTTCATATAAAAATAAGTAGTTTGTAAAAGTGTACAAATATAAGCTTAATAATGCATTAACTGTGTTTAAATCTTAAGGTATGAGTGTTTTGTGTATTTTTAGCATCTATACTTATAATGTATTCTTGATATTTCTAAAATATAAATCTTCGATAATTTATGCATACAAAATTTATTTAAAATTGAGAATTAAGTCTGTTATAAGAACAGGCTATTGTAAAAATAAAAGGTGTTGATTTGAACATTAAAGTTTCTGGAAATATATAATTATTTTTTAATAATAAATTTATACATAATATTTTACACGCCATTTTTATACTCATAAGATCTGTCATAAATCATGTATAATTTAACAAAAAGTTCTGTTATATCAATTTACTCAAATATCTTATAGGCTCTATAAACAAAAGTGGACTTTCTAATATTTAACCAATAACATCTGTACTAATTATCTTTTAATCCACTCTTGTTCCTTACATTTCCAATGTACAAGCTTTTATCAAAGAAGGAACAATATTTACTAAGCAATATTAAAATCTTATCATTGTTTTTCCTAACACTTATATCTTTATTGTACGGTAAAATCCGTTTGTAAATTGTGTTTATCATATCAAAATATTCCTCTTCAAAAAATCCATTATTCAACAAATTAATTATAAACTTTTGTATCCTTTCAATCAAAATACCTTTGTATTTGTCTATTAGATCCAGTATAAACTGGTAAATATAAGAAAAATCATACTCAGAAAATATATTCTCAACAGCTTGTATTAATTTGTGTTTTTCTATATTAATCTCTTTAATATTTGTAATAATTTTATCTTTTTCTTCTTGTGATATTTCAATAGAACTTTCTTTTTTGGTAAATTTTTTCCGTTTTTTATTGATACTGTCACAATTCACATTATCGAAAACTGGATGCATCTCCTTATTATTTGAGTTCATTCTTTCTAATAAATATTTCTTAGATTCAATACAAGAATCATCTACGAATTTAATCTCATCCTGTATAATATTCCGTTTATTCGAAAGAAATATATACAGTACCATGTCAAGATTTAATATTTTGTATCCCACAGGAAACATCTGTACAAAATCCTTTATACACATTTTATCCGTATTGTCCAATATCACATTAATATCTTCATTTTTACAAAAATATCTTCTAGAAATATCACTTTTCCGCATATGAGATTTAAGATGGTTGTGACATATAAATTGTCTACACATTTCTACATTTACATTGTTTATGTAAAGAGGATTATAACATTTTAAAAGTACACTAGTGTAATATAAAATATTATTAATACATCCTTGAGACTTTACATATTTTTTAGTTTCGTTATTAATAAATGACAGAATTATTTTTACTATTTTCTTATCATTTCCAGCATATTTCATTAAATACGATGTACTGTGTTCTACATATTTTAAACTTGTTTCTGTTATTTCAAGATGATTTTTTAATGTGTTAACGTACCTATACAGTTTTTTATTATCTGATATACAAGAATTTAATAATCTGACAAGTCTGTGTTCCAAATCGTCAGAAGGTAATAGATGTTCTTCATAATCTTCCAAAAGTTTTATAAAGAATTCGTCGTCTACCATATTCATGAATTCAGTGTTATTGACCAGTCCATAATTCAAACTTATTGACATTTTGTCTCCTATTTTTATATTATTCCTAATATTTGTATAAGACACATAAAATGATTTTATATCTTCTATATTAAATGAATTATGTATATTGATTAGTTTATACAGATATTCCAGACTATTGGATGTGTTATTGTGTATGTTGAGAAATTTCAGAATTTCGCCTGTTTTATTCATTTCTGGGGCGAAGCATAAACGATTAAAAAGGAAAGGACAAGAATTCAATACAATCCAAAAAAACAAGAATTCAATAAAATACACAAATTAAGAGAATTGATTTTGATATACCAGAGTATTGTATAAAGATTTTGTTATTTTAGTTTTGTGATATAAAAATAGAATATTAAGTAACAGTCTACAACAAGAAATATTTATTATTGGAATAAGAATAATCTAAAAATACAATTACACAAAGGGAACATTTATTATTGGAATAAGAATAATCTAAAAATACAATTACACAAAGGGAATATTCATTATTAGATTAGAATAAAGAAGATTGATACCTTTTTGAAATAATGTGTGGGTAAAACACAGGACACTGAATATTCACATCTATATCATAGAAAGATATTGTTCATATTATTTATAAAATATATGTTCCATTCAATTAGAGAATGTCGGATTTTTGTTTGATCTACACAAGAAAGAAATACAACTTTAAATCATTCAACTGTATAAATGAGTATTGTAAATTAAAATACTTCTGTATTTTAAGAATACTGAAGTAGAAAAAGAATCTGTGAAGTTTACAATATAATTACTTTTGTTATAAAGTATTAATTATATATCAGGTGTATTAATATCCATTGAAATCTAATCCAAGAATCTTTCTGAAACAACTATATATGAACATTTCTAAAACGTGTTTAATTTACACATCATTTTTTTCAAACACTACTTCCACCAGAGTTTATTTTCATCATCGTACAATCAATGACTTTTGATTGAAGGTTGTCCTCTACACCAAATGAAGGCATTTAAAGGTATGTTTTTAAAACAGTTTGTTTTTTGTGTAACATAAATAAAGAACATGAATTTTATAAAAATACATTTTACTACCCCATAATGATGAACACAACTAATCGTAGAAAAACAAGCCTTGGCAATGAACAAGAGCAGAGACCGATGTTTATTGGCAGGACGATAAAGAAGGGCAGGTTTATTATAGAAGACTACAGTGATTGTTTAGTTAAAGACTACAACAATTTCCTGTATAATTTGAAGAGTTGTGAAGACAACAAGAACACAATAAAGAATGATGAGTTAAGCGATTTGTACAAGATAATAGAGCTTCAGAGTCAGCAGATTAGGATTCTCCGATCTTTAGTTCCTGAGGGTATGAAGGTTGATAAGAAGTTTGATGAGTCTTTGGGGGAGGTGGATGCTCTTCTCAAGGATTTGAGAAGACGGAGACCTTAAAAAGAAGAATTTACTGAAGTGATGAATTAAAATGAAAGTGTCTTAATAAGACTTATAGGAATGGTTCATTTTAGAGGTCTTTCAGTTTGTTTTTTTAATTAAAGTATTTTTAGTAAATAAGAAATTTTCTTGTAAGGTTTATATGTAGGGTAGGTAGGTATAGTTAGTATATGTAGGGTAGGTAGGTATAGTTAGTATATGTAGGGTAGGTAGGTGTATGTATTATATGTAGGGTAGGTAGGTGTATGTATTATATGTAGGGTAGGTGTATTTTATTGGTCTACATTAATAAACCAGTACATTACATTAATTCACACTATACAAGCATAAACACACACTATACAAGTATAAACTTTATTATTTAATATTATGGAATGCCTTAAGATGATACTTAAGTCCGTTGTTGTTCTTATACTTCCTATCACATCCTACCATTTTACATATATACGGCTTATAAACCATCAACTTCCCTTTTAGGTGTCCCTCCTTCATGTGGTACTTCAGACCAAATGCACTCGTGTACTGTCTAGTGCATCCTTTTACCACACACTTGTACACCTTCCTGCCCGAAGGCGCCTTCGTGCCGGGACCAATCTCCACAGGATATCCCTTGTGCTTGACAGGCGTGTTCTTCTTCTGTTTTCCTACAATCCTGGGCTCCATATAAATCCTGTCATTTAGTGATCTTGACGGCGCACGTGCATCCCACAGATTCTTCATTGACATGTAAAACTTGAAGTCTTTCTTGTACAGTCTCACGCAGAATGCCAGATCTTCATCGTCGTAGAAGTTTATGTGGGGGCAGTTTTTCTGCATGTACTCGTCTAGTAATTTCTTTAGATTATGAAATGTCATCTGAACGGGCCGTCAATTTTTGTTATTTTTAAATGATTTGATAATTGTTTAGTGGAGCGAATTGACTGGAAGGAAGTAATTGGATTGCTTATAGGAGAGGAATAAGAGATGAAATAGAAGTGTCTTTGGTTTTTAATTTAGTTTTTGTAATTTAATAAATTATAAATTCAGATTTAAATTAAACTTTTGTGAGTTCGTAAAAAGAGTCCCAAAGAATAAGAAGGAGCATGACAGTAGAGATGACATAAATAATTTAATATAGTGATAAAATTCAATCTAATATTCCTTCTTGATCATTTGTGCTCTTTCTTTTTCTTGTGTACATTTACCAGTAGACAATTTATCAAGTTCTTCCACTTTAAGAAGCAGATTCTAGAACACGCTAGAAGTTTCTTTATTTTTTACAATTTGATATTTGAACAAATAGTTAGTTTAGAGTGGATGAACAGTGTTGTAGGATCTATTTCCAATATCTTTAAGTAAGCAATGCACACCCTTCATACTCTTCCTTCGTTCCTTCACTTGTTTGTTTGGTCTCTTCATACTCTTCCTTCCTTCGTTCGTTTATTCCCTTCATACTCTTCCTTCCTTCGTTCCTTCATTTGTTTGTTTGGTCTCTTCATACTCTTGTCCTTCCTTCGTTTATTCCCTTCATACTCTTCCTTCCTTCGTTCCTTCATTTGTTTGTTTGGTCTCTTCATACTCTTGTCCTTCATTTGTTTATTCCCTTCATACTCTACCTTCCTTCGCTCCCTTCAGATATCTAAGTAATACACTTCCCTTATGATACATTATACTCTTCACTCTGTGGCCTGTCCTTACACAATACACATATCCATTGTGTCTACTGGTATCTATCCTGTATCCAAACAAGTAGCACAGACTAGCACACCCTCCACTATAAATATAGTCATTACACATCCCATAGTGATACACCTTACTGTCCACACTATTCAGGTGTAATACTCTACTTATATACTGCTCTCCTGGGGATGAAAACACAACTGCCTTCTTGTCATACACAGTACTTAGAAGACTGGCTAGTGCACCCCCAAGACTGTGTCCTGTAAAAATAATCTCAGTCCCAGGAAAAAGTACTTGTATGGAATTTACAACACTCTTCAAATTCTCTAAATAATGAAGTCTATCAAACTCTATCTTCTTGTTGTATTCACACATGCTATCTAAACATTTACTAAACATAATATTTATCATCCTCTTGTCATTTGTTCCACTCCTGTCCAGTTCATATCCCAAGATATTAAGAGTGGTTCCTTTTATGGCTAGTACTAGCATATCCTTGTACTTAAATAATTTACATCTTACATTATCACTATTATATCCATATTTGAATATTAGACTTGGTGAGTCATTGTTGTGGTATGCATCTAGTGCCATTGTGAGTAAGTCTATTAGAAGGACCATGTCCATTTTGTGTTTATTTGTATTTCTAGTTTTATGTTATTCAATCAGGACAAGTAGGAGTATATGAAGTATGGTAGGAGGATATGTAGAGTATATGAAGTATGGTAGGAGGATAGGTAGAATTACTAGATACGTATTTATCCTACCTATCCTCATACTCTATATACTTCATCTCCTCATACTCTACTTATACCTATCCTCATACTCTATATTCTAATTATCCTACCATACTCTATACCCTACTATACTCTATATACTAAATTCCTCAAGTGTAAATATGTCATTCACCCTCTCTAGCTTCTCTACTCTACTTATAAATCTCTTTATATCCTCCTCATACACACTGTCTAGTAAGTCACTAGATCCAATATTTATATACAATATATAATATGCCATATTAATATACGGTGTATCCCCACATGCCGATATCTTATCTATAAATACAGACACGTCATACTTACCACTCTTGACAATACTAGAATTACTCTTCATAATATTAGAAAGGAAGTATTCATCATATATATTCCTACCCCCTAAGTATCTCCTTACTCTTTCTCTGAATATCTCTTGTATATTCACTTTTATTATGTCATTGTACAGACTAAGACTATTGTCATACTTGTGATGTATCACTAGTAAAGGAATACTTTCTTCTGGTATAAGAATATTATTAATAGTACATTTGTATACTAGTTTATATACTTGTATCTTTATACTAAGATCAGTAGACTCTAGATATGCATAAAGACACTTCTTATTCTGGACTATAAATTTGATATAAAAGTTGTAGATGTCATCATCTGTTTCTGTGTCTATGAAGAGAGTCAGGAAGTACAAGAATTCTAGTAGGTTGTATTTGTTATGTACTAAGGCGGTAGTGTTGTTCTTATACTCATCTACCCTACCTTCACCATACAAAATACCCTCTAATTTATGCTTATACACCACCCCTAGCTCTGGTTTATATATAAGGATATATATAAGTGATCTTTCCTTGATACAAGACCATTCATGCATATTGAATACCCTCATAAACTCGGGATGATTCATAGACCCAAGTACTACAAGAGTATACTCCGTCTTACTCGGGTAAACTCCAAAATATCTTATATTGTAATAAAACTGTCCTATACTTCTGGTATATGCACTAGTGTATATAAGAGTATTCAAATACTCTATAAGCTGCTTCTTAAGAGGTCCTTTTATATTCTGATGTATATTAGAAAGAATACTTATAATCTTAATCTGTCTTAATACATCCTTATTATCAAATAAAAGAGATGATATATATAAACTTCATTTATCTTATCTGGATAATACTTAGAATAGTGTAATACTAAATCAAGTGTATACACATCTGATACTTCTATATTATCAAAAGGAATGTACTTTAGTACTTCCTTGTTATAGAAAGTATAATACACCCTGGCAAATGATGGTATATCAGGAATAGACATATAGAAATGCCTAGTATTGGCATCACACTTTACTTCTAAATACTTTCTATAAACTAGATCTGTCCTTGTATTTATGTACTTTAATATTACAAATAATAATACGGTATCCTTAGTATTGTCTAATAAATATACTAAATATTTACTATTAACTATACTTAATATAAAAATAGACATCTCGTATATTCTAATAGACTTATCTTTTATCAATTTCTTACATATCTTAAATACCTTCTTCTTGTTAAATAAAATATTCTTAAGATTCATTCCTATAAGATATTTACTTATGTAATATCTTTTTTTATTATTCTTATCTATTACTATTCTTAGCAGGTAATTGAATATCCGTTTTATTATTCCTTTAGTGTCATCATCTTCTACTCTTTTTATTCCTTCTAGACTATTTAGAAAATATTCAAAATATTCTAATAGAACTGATATACCATCAGATAATCCTGGCTTGCTTAGATAGAAGTCCACAAAAGAGAACATAAAACTTTTGTGTCCCTTGCATCCTTTGAGGATACTTTCGTATTTTGAAATTCTTTTGTCTGCGAATATTTTTTCGAAGAGGAAATATATTTCTTTGTTTCTTTCTATCTTATTATCATTTATTCTTTCTTTCTTATTATCATTTATTCTTTCTATCTTATTATCATTTATTCTTTCTTTCTTATTATCATTTATTCTTTCTATCTTATTATCATTTATTCTTTCTTCCTTATTATCATTTATTCTTTCTTCGTTATTATCATTTATTCTTCCTATCTTATTATCATTTATTCTTCCTATCTTATTATCATTTATTCTTTCTTCCTTATTATCATTTATTCTTCCTATCTTATTTCTGTCTGCCTCCTCTTTATGCTTGTCAAAATATTCGAGAAGAAATTTAACCTTAAAATTCCTGAAATTGTGCAAATACGGAAGATCATAAATCAATACATCCTCTACACTCCTGTAGTCTATCTTCTTAAGTATCTCATATGCATACACTTTTATGCTCTGATCTATCTCAGTATTCTTATACATCAGTCTGACCAAAAATGGAATGAGAGTGTGTCTGTTGTGAATAAAAAGATTCTCTTTAAGTCCTTTTTCTATATTTTTTAATATTTCCAATATCAGGAATGTATCCAGATATTCTTTAAATGATATCTTTTTCAAGTGTGAATCTAGTTCTTCTATGTAGGATAGATTACAATTCTTGAGTATCCTACATGTATACACATATACACAGAACAATGGAATGTTGTAGATATCATGTGGATATTCTTGATCCTTGTTGGTTATTACATGAATGATTTCCCCATTAGTAATCATTTGTCTTATTGTTTTGTATAAAGGATCTTTTTGTTTTTCTCTTAAGACTGTCATTTGGGATTCGACGTGTCTCATTGTTTATGCTATTACAAATAAATTAGAAGTATTATAATATATAGTGTAGGTTAGTATATATATATGTAGTAGTATCTTACTTAGTTTGGTAGGTAGTAGGATGTATATGTAGTATATTTAATAGATTAGTAGTATCTTAGTATATATATAGTGTATCTTAGAAGTATCTTACTTAGTATGTTAGTATATATAGTAGTATATATATATAGTGTAGGTTAGTAGTATCTTAGTATATATATAGTGTAATGTAAGTAGTATATATAAGATATATATAGTGTAGATTAAAAGTATCTTTGTATATATAGGTTAGTATATATAAGATATGTAGGTAGGTTATAAGTAAAAATGTATTATATATAGTGATATATACCAAGATACTACTACATATACTATATATATAACACTATATCCTACTACCTAACATACTAAGTAAGATACTTCTACATATACTATATATATAACACTATATCCTACTACCTAACATACTAAGTAAGATACTACTACTACATATACTATATATATACTAAGATACTACTAATCTATTAAATATCCTGCATATACATCCTACTACCTAACATACTAAGTAAGATACTTCTACATATATATACTAAGATACTACTACATATATAACACTATATCCTATATATATACTACCTACCTAACATACTACTACATATATATACTATATCCTACTACTATATACATACTTACATTACACTCTGTAAACTAAATAAATCAATTTAAAATAAACTAACACCATTTACTTCTTTTAATACTATACTCAACATCACTCATCCTTACATATCCTCGTGGTATGCACAATTCAGGATACTTATAATAGAACTCCTTGTATCCTCCCTCAAGTATATACATCTCTGGTATGGTAAGCTGGGGATACGTGTTATTCTTCCTATCCACACTCCTCACATGCTGAGCAAGCTTGGGTGCTCTTATAGAAGAAAACTCACAGTGGAAAATCAATACTCTTGGTGCCTTAAAAAGAGATTGAATATTGTGGACAGAACTTATATTTACAGCACTAATTATGTGTCCACCCTCATACTCAGATGAAAATCTGCAGTCTATTATCGAATACTCAATATTGTACTTCCCATCCAGGAGATCCTTCAGTACTTCTGCGCTTATTCTCTGGATGCTATCAGACTTCCCTGTCCCGAGAGTGGGGAGGGAGTGGCACTCTCCATTGTTCTGGTTGTCAAAAAAATTAGTCAAGTGCCTGTGGATGACCACAGGCACAGAGACAGTTTTCTTGTGATTAGAGTTTTTATTTACTGTCCAGCTCAGCTCCTTCTGCTTGT
The DNA here is from genome assembly GCA_032207245.1 of Pardosa pseudoannulata. Lineage (NCBI taxonomy): Eukaryota > Metazoa > Arthropoda > Arachnida > Araneae > Lycosidae > Pardosa > Pardosa pseudoannulata. The sequence continues at coordinate 1,451,663 of JAGEOH010000016.1, read as the reverse complement.
TGAATGCTACTGGAGTGTCATCATCAAATGGATCCACGTCTATTCCACAGTTTACTATTTCATCACTAGAGAAGTCGCAGAACACAAAAGGCCTTTCATCGTATATTTCCATGCTGTCTATCTGGGGATCACTCTCGCTTGAGAAGAGTGTGGGACTGCTTGTTATTCCATATCTCATTAAGGGATTGGGATTCCTCTTTTTATATCAAAAATTTAATTTTTGTTTATTAAGCATGTTTTACACAGACAGCATGATCTCATGCTTGAAGAGAGACAGGAATAAGAATGGAGAGTGACAGTAGAAAAAGAAAGTGTCCATAGGCCAAGAGAAAAAAATTAAGAGGAAGAGATTTGATAAAGAATTTCATGATTAATATTAGAATTTAATAAAAGTAAATTAAATGGGACAGTGTATCCGTGTTTATACACAAGAGTGGTTGTAGAAGATGCCTGTGATAAGTGGATTGTGAATACTTGATCTTATGACTCTGTTGTACCCGGTAGTTTAGTTGTCTTTATTCCCTCTAGCCTTTACTTAATAATGATAACATAACAAACAGACTGAAATCAGACTTTTATTTACTTATAAACAAATGTTTATTTACTTGATAGATCGTCTGCTGTTAGTGTGGGAAGGAATAAGGATGTGGTAGGTAAGACTAATATATATATGTGGTGTAGACTAGTATGTTTAGGTAGGATAGTATATATATAGGTAGGTAAGACTAGTATATATAGGTGGTGTAGACTAGTATATATTAAGTAGGATAGTATATCTACTTATAAGACTCTACTTGCCCTAACCCTACTTGTATATTCCACTCACTACCCCCATACTCAACCTTCTTCCTTCCCACACTTAACCTTCTTCCATACTTTTACTTGTAATTTATTTAATGTCTCCATCCAAAGATGATTTACTCATAACAGACTCTTCTACATACAACACTTTCCCCCATCTGTATCCCCCGTTCTTAATCTAACTCCATCCTTCTTACTACTTACAAGATCTCCTCTCTCAATCTTCTTAGTAAGATTCCTTGCTAAAAGCTCAAAGGAATATTTAATCTTAATATCCTCCTTGGCACTGACCCTGAGAAAATTCCCTCTGTCTATTTTATGCTCTTCTAAAAATCTTTCTATCTCATCATCACTCACCTTAATCTCTTCTGTCATATCCATCTTATTCCCTAATACTACAACTTCCACATTCTTCTGCGTATTCTTCCTCACTTCCTTAATCCACTCATCCAAACTTACAAACGAATCCCTGTTGGTTACATCAAACACAACAAGAATACCATCTGCCCCTCTGTAATAATTGGATATTATTGCTCTAAACCTCTCTTGTCCTGCTGTATCCCATATCTGAAGCTTGATGTTGACATTGTCAACAGACAATGTCTTGATCTTGAAATCTACTCCTATCGTACTACTCTGATTATCCTCATAAATATCATCTGCGAATCTCCTCATAATACTCGTCTTCCCTACTCCACTATTTCCTATCAAAATAAATTTAAAAAGATATTTGTACTCTTCCTCGTTCATGTGCCCTTCCGCCTTTTGTTTTTTTTATTACAAACACACGTTTCAAATTAGAAATTTAAGAGAAGACACGCAGGAGCAAATGATCATAAGAGAAACTTTCAGATATCTTATTCTTGGTTCTCCCCTGTATATTCCATACACCGATAACATCATGGTACTACTTAGACACCACGTATACAATAATACACATTTTTTAATATTCTTGTTACTGGTACTTGTGTATATAACAATAATATTCTTCTTGTTTACTAAGCCAGTGTATGTGTACCATCTTGTAATTTCACTGGGACTTCTTCTTTTCCTGTGTATTTTGTGCTTGAACAGGTTGTCGATTTTAGAAAAAATAAATTGTCCCGAGAAAAGTTCACTGATGCCTGCCTTTGTGGATATTAAGATAAGAAGGAAAGATTTAGGAGAAGGCATTAGTATATTGAATAGCATAAACAGGAACACAACAGAAAAGAATAAACTGAATAGCATAAACAGGAACACAATAGAAAAGAATGAATTGAATAGCATAAACAGGAACACAATAGAAAAGAATAAACTGAATAGCATAAACAGGAACACAATAGAAAAGAATGAACTGAATAGCATAAACAGAAACACAACAGAAAAGAATGAATTAAACAAAAAGAATAGAGACTTTCTTGATAACGAAAGTTCAATAGAAACATTTCTTACTGTTCTAATTTCCCACAAATTAAACACAAAAAACTTCAAAATTTTTACTGCAAATTTAAATATTTTGGAAAAAAATACGCACGAAAATTTAAAAAAATTTTCTGAAGAATTCAGAAAATGGAAATCTCTTTCAAAAATAATCGATAAAGAACTAAACGCATTCAACAGCTCACCAAGATACTTTGAAAATGAACTTAACGATCTTAAAGTTGAAATTAACAAGTTTTTTATGTCTGGTGGTTTACAAACCAACAGCAAAACTGTTGATTTTTTGATTGAATATTTAAAAAACATCATGAAATTTAAAAATTTTAGAGAAAATAAAAAACAGAAAAATTATAAAAATAATATTTTAAGTAGAATTCTCTACTTAAAATATCTGTTTATAGTTCTGTCTGCAATATCTTTAATATTTTTGATGATGGCATCAATTGAAGTACACGAATATGCTTTCGTGTACCAGAAAATTATTTGTGGATGTTTGATACTTCTTTGTATACTTAGTATATTTATATTGGAAAGTGTTCAAGTACTAGACAGAGACTGTAAAATAGAACACCTGAGTAGATGCAGATCATTGGGCGATTCACTTTTTATAAGTGAATTTTCAGAGGAACCAGAAATTTTTGAAAAAAATTTTAATTTTTTTCTCGACGAAGCGACCAAAAATTTATCAAAAACACAAAAATATTTTTACAATTTGATATCAGAGAAGGTTCCGTACAAGATACTTGTGTTTAAGAATTTATTTGACAAGATTTTATTTGTAAAAGAATCATTTGATTCAATAACAAAAAAACAAATCAATAAGGATATTTATTTTAAGCATATTAACACTATGTACACCATCCTGGATAGATTTTCTACTTCTTTGGATGACTCGATAAAATACAAAATATTGGAAATATTTATAAGGGAGATTAGTTTTATAAATTATATAAGCATAAATAAAGATGTATTGATAGAAAAAATAAGAAAGATAGTCAAAAGTACTAAAAGGAAGAAAGACAAGATTTTGAATAAAAGATGCGGAGTTTTATTGGAAAAAGTGTGTGTTTCTAAAGATTTAGTGGAAGATATTTTTAATTTTATAGTGATATTTGAAGGTTTAATATTTTTATTTCTTGTTTTGTGAGTTCTGTTTTATTTGTGGATGTAGAGAATAGAAAAGATGAATGTAAAAGGTGTAGGGGATAGAAAAGATAATGTAAAGGATAGAAAAGATAATGTAAAAGGTGTAGAGAATAGAAAATACGAATATAGAGAATAGAAACGATAATGTAAAAGGTGTAGAGGATAGAAAAGATAATGTAAAAGGTAGAAGATAGAAAAGATAATGTAAAGGATAGAAAAGATAATGTAAAAGGTGTAGAGAATAGAAAATACGAATATAGAGAATAGAAACGATAATGTAAAAGGTGTAGAGGATAGAAAAGATAATGTAAAAGGTAGAAGATAGAAAAGATAATGTAAAGGATAGAAAAGATAATGTAAAGGATAGAAAAGATAATGTAAAAGGTGTAGAGAATAGAAAATGAATGGGGAAATGCCTTTTATACAAATTAATAATATACATCTTATGGTGTCAGAATAGACTTTTAAAAGTGTAGTACAAGAATCCATCTTTATGCTAAAAGTAAAAACATATGAATAAAGAAAAGTTGTTTATTATTAATTATTTAACACTATGGCACAAGGTACTTTCTACCATTGATAGGTTCGTTGTTCATCTACTAAATAAAAAAATTTCTTATTTCTTAAATTTAAACAGAATTTCTGTTGCGTCTTGAAATATTTAAGTTTTTATCCATTTTACCCCATGAGATGTACTGTCAGTAAACTAAAAGAAGCCGATAAGGCCAAACTTAATGTAGTGTACATACCATATTCAAATAAATATATGAATAAAGAATACGTATTGATTGATGGAATGTATGTCTTCAAATTTGCTTTCAATGAATCTTCAAAAATTTTGCTAAGTAAAATCCAGAGAGAATTCCTGAATAAAACACCAGAAAAGGATGTTTGTACGATCGAACCAGTGGAAGTTGTGAAATGTGAAGTACTTGTTCTTTTACGTTTAGAAGTGGAATTAATCAATATGTCATCTGAAAGTGTAGATGCGGAGCTGTTTGTAAAATCATTTAAAAGAACATACAAATTATTTCCTTTTAACTGTGATCAAAAATTATATTTTTATAGCAACGACCTGGGATACCTGGTGACAGTAAAGGAACTTATGACGTCAGACGACAGTAATAATGGTATACTTTTACAGAACACAGAAGTATTTGTAACAACTAATTCTTCAAAATTAGTTTTCATCAACAATTGTAGTAACAGTCTCCTTTTAGATCCCAATTTTAACTTTGAGTCGCTGGGAATTGGTGGATTGAAGAAAGAATTTTCTCAAATGTTTAGACGGGCATTTGTGCAGCGTGTTTTTGATAAGGATGTTGTCAAGAAGTTGGGGATACCACACGTAAAGGGTATTATGTTGTATGGACCACCTGGTACAGGTAAAACTCTCATAGCACGCAGACTTGGACATTTGTTGAATGCAAGACCACCAAAAATAGTCAATGGACCAGAAATTTTGAATAAGTACATAGGACAGTCTGAAGAAAACATTAGAAATCTGTTTAAAGACGCAGAAGATGAATGGAAAATAAAACGGGAGGAAAGTGCACTTCATATAATTATTTTTGATGAGATAGACGCAATTTGTAAGAAGAGAGGAAGTACGATGAATTCTGGTGTGGGTGATCAGGTAGTAAATCAGTTGCTTAGTAAAATGGATGGAGTTGAATCTTTAGAGAATGTCTTGGTTATAGGGATGACCAATAGACTTGATTTAATTGATAGTGCCCTACTTAGACCAGGAAGATTTGAAATTCATCTAGAAATATCTTTACCAGACGAAGAAGCCAGAAATGAAATTTTTAACATTCACACCAAGGCAATGTCAGAAGCCAATTACCTACACAAAGGTGTGGATCTGAAAAAAATAGCAAAACTTTCTAAAAATTACACGGGTGCGGAAATAACGGCTGTGATAAAAAGTGCTGTGTCCTATGCTTTAGAAAGGAAGGTGCACAGTAAAAATGATACACAGAATGATATTCATATGGTAGGGGATACCAATATATGTGTAGACATGAATGACTTTGTAAAAGCCTTGGATGAAGTTAAACCTTGTTTTGGGATAAATGAACTTGATTTTAGTAAATTTCAGAAGACCTTTTACGAGACATCAAACTTTACTAGAGCCATCGAACTGGGAAAAGATTATTTGAGAAAACTTAAAAATACAAATTTGTACAATACATCTTCTCTTCTATTTTATGGGGAATCTGGTGTAGGGAAGACAACTTTGGCTGTAAAGGCAGCATGTCAGTCCATGTTTCCGTTTATAAAAATGATAAGTCCCAGGAATATTATAGGACTGAGTGATTATGAGAAGGTTAATTACATAAAAGACAAGTTTATGGATGCATACAAAAGTGAAGAATCAATTATAGTTTTAGATGACATAGAAAGCTTGATAGACTTTGTGCATATTGGACCAAGATTTTCTAATGCCATTCTTCAGGCACTAAAAATTTTTATCAAAGAAGAGGACAAGAAAAAGCTTTTTGTTTTTGGGACAAGCAGCAATGTGGAAATTTTGAAAGAGTGTGGAATTTACGATTGTTTTTATGGGGCATTTGAAGTAAAAAAAGTTGATGAAGATGATTTTGATAAATTGTGCTATCAGAATTCGAGTTTTAAGAATATTAGATATGATGGTCCTTATGCCATAAAGGAGTTATTGTCTATGTTGGATGAACCTGATTTGTCTACTAAATAAAAAAATGTTTTATAAGTAAAAATTCTGTTTATAAATTTTTTTTCTGCGTAAAAGAAGGTGAGGAAAGAAAATGTTTTATAAGTAAAAGATAAGAAGTTTGTGTCAACATAAGAAATAGATTTGTCAACATAAGAAATAGATTTGTCTACATAAGAAATAGATTTGTGAACATAAGAAATAGGTTTGTCAACATAAGAAATAGATTTGTCAACATACGAAATATATTTGTCTACATAAGAAATAGATTTGTCAACATAAGAAATAGATTTGTCTACATAAGAAATAGATTTGTCAACATAAGAAATAGATTTGTCTACATAAGAAATAGATTTGTCAACATAAGAAATAGATTTATTTAATTCTTGCATCCCCGTGATACAACGTGCTATTTATAGTTTTAATAATTAATTTGATTATCACATAAAACTATTATTTACCAGTGGAGCCTGCACTCACATTTTATTGATGTGCTTGACATTTTCTATTTGTTGTATTTTATTCCATGATAGTAAATTATTACAGAGTTTGTTGTAGCTAAGATTGATATCTATTAAAAAAATGACGTGTAAAATATTATAAATATTTTCATGTTTAATTCTACATCTTATACAAATAACAGAATGCAAGATGGATTAATATTTTTACTTAAAATTGAAAAAACTAGTGTTATACATTCAAGTTAAAGGAGTACTTATTATAAATTTAAGAGGCATCTCTCAAAAACTAGAAAGTACGATTTGCTATCTAAGGATACTCAATCATACATAAGTATAAAAGACAATCTTGTATTATCACTGTGTTGTAAACATCAAATAATATCATCGTATCCAATTTATCCCATGCAAGAATTAAATAATAAAGAACTTGACATACATGACTAGAGTAAGACCATTCACAATACAAAAGAACAATCTTTTACATGTACATACGTGATAAGAGTAATACTAAATAAAATATTTATTATTGTTTGCTATCTCCCAGAACTAGATATTAATTTAATAATATGATCACCAATAGTCTCTTCTAAGATCACAGTTCTATGTGTTTTAAACTTGCATTTGTCCTGATTGCATCTACAGCTTCTTCCTTATCAATAAGCTTCTCTTCTACAAAAAACAAGATTAAATCTTTTATATTCTCACACTCTCTGACTCTCTTCAAATACCACAAGATTCCGTCTTTGTCTCTACATTTAACACTCAACTTTAGCCACAATTCAAGACTAATAGGATCTTTTATTGAATTACTTCTAAGAGTTCTCTTACACTTTTCTATTTATCAACATAAAAGTAGCACAAACTTAGATTTCTGTGATGCTCATAATTTCTACTGTCCATCTCAATAAGTCTTAAAAAAATATCCACACAGTCATGATACTCCTTAAGTAAAATTTTTACAGATCCTAAAGAAAACAAAAGCCTTTCATTTTGTGGAACAAGAGCAAGTGCATCCAAATATGCATTCTTTGCTTTTACAAATTCATTTTTTTTATGATAAAAAATTGCTTTTTGTTCCAAAGGCTCAAAACTTTCTTGTACCAGATAACCACCATCAAAATATCCCGGGTCTTCAATAATCCATCCTAGTTTACAACACAAATTACCAAATTTCACTCTTTTCTCATATGACATTGTTTTTTTTAATTTAGTAAAATCATTTGATTTAAAAATTTTATCGTGTCCATTTTCTAATCCAAAAAGCTTATCCTTGGACAATTTATTCAATTCATCTGTTATACGGTGAATTACATCTTCTTTTTTTCTAAGTTTTATCAAACATTCAACTTCTTCATTAACCATTGAATATTTTGCAAAATATTCAATGGATTTCTCATAAAATCCATACAACTTGTAAACACGTGCTAGTTGTATTTCCAAATCTCTTTTTAATACAAGCGGGACAGTAAATATATCTTCATTATCTATATCTCCCACGATACTTAGTATGTCTTCCAATTCTTTATATTTGTTGTTTATCAATGAGTCATAATACACGTAAAGTCTTTTTAATAAAAAATTTGACTTGTTTTTGTAAAAAGTTAATCTGTCCAGATATGCCTGTACTTTAAGTCGTCTATAAGATGGACACACACTTCCGATTTATAAGTGCGTACCATATAAAGACTTAAAATAACTTGTTCTCTTATTTCCAGTGGTTCAACAAGAATATCAAAGTTGTATTCTCGTGCTACAAATGGATATTTCACACCACTTTTTGAATTCGACAATACAACAATCAACACGGGATCTCTACCGTCCTTTGGCACATTTCCGATCAGTTCATGCGGCAAGACAGAATTTTCTAAAAACGAGAAGTCATTTTGTACAGCCTTCATACAAAATTTTTTTTAGTTCTGAAATATTTTCTGGCACATTAAATTTATGAGAAGATGCAGAACACACAGACTTAAAATATTCAAGTTCTACAGATTCATTCACGCTAGTGCTTACTTTACTGCTACCACCATCAAATATCCTTTCTTTAAAGAGTTTAACCACATCCATAAAATGTCACAGGGGTTTTTACTTTCTGCTACTGGAAAGAGAAATTAAATAAGAAAGTGATTTGTGAGATGAAAGAGGACATTGAATAAGGAAGCAACCTAGACGAGGATCCCAAACTATTTTGTACAAAGATTTCGATATTTTAGAAAATATTATTGATACAAGAACTTCAATATTTTAAATGCGGAAACACAAGAATAACAGGAACACATTTAATAAGAATTTAGCACTGCTTGTGTCTCTCCAATAAGAATTTATCACTGCTTGTGTCTCTCCAATAAGAATTTATCACTGCTTGTGCCTCTCTAATAAGAATTTATCACTGCTTGTGTCTTTCTAATAAGAATTTTAGCATGCTTGTGTCTCTCTAATAAGAATTTAGCATGCTTGTGCCTCTCTAATAAGAATTTAGCACTGCTTGTGTCTTTGTTTACATTTTGTAAAAAGAGTGCAAGGACTCAGTTTCCTTTCCTACTTCTTATTTGAGTGTCCAAATAGACTTTTGTCCATAAAAGAACATGATGTCAAAAAATTAAGTGATTAATTAAAGAGACGATAGATTGATAAATTAACAAATAATTAAGATTTGTTAAAATAAGAGAATATTTATCTTAAATCAATCACTTAATTTTTGAGTCACAAACAAACATCTTCACTTTAAAAGAGAATTCAATTAGTCTTGTGTTGAAATTCTGTTTTTACAAAATAAAAAATATCTTAATTTTTAATTAATTTTTATACCGAATAACCTTCTCTACGATTCCTACTTTACTCCTTCTGACTTAATTATACAAATCTAACTGTATAAATCTTATATTTTGTACCCCTTATGTCGAGAGTTGTTTACTTCTATGACCCAGAAATAGGAACTTACCACTACGCAGCCGGTCATCCCATGAAGCCATTGAGAGTTCGGATGACACACTCGCTTATCGTAAACTATGGATTGTACAACAAAATGGAGATTCTGAAGCCATTCATGGCTTCCTATAAAAACCTAACAAATTTCCACAGTGTCGACTACATAAATTTTCTGTCAAGTGTGACACCAGACAACATGGACGAAATAACCCTGGACTTGAACAGGTTCAATGTGAAGGATGATTGTCCTGTCTTTTCTGGTCTTTATGATTTCTGCAGGACTACTGCTGGTGGTACAATATACGCAGCACAAAAAATTAATTCTGGAGATTACGATGTGGCAATAAACTGGTCTGGCGGTCTTCACCACGCAAAAAGGAGTGAAGCTTCTGGTTTTTGTTACGTAAATGATATTGTTCTAGGCATACTTGAATTATTGAAATATAACCAGAGGGTCCTGTACATCGATATCGATGTACACCATGGTGATGGTGTCGAGGAAGCTTTTTACACTACCGATCGTGTGATGACTGTTTCGTTCCACAAATATGGAGATTATTTTCCTGGTACTGGAATGTTGGATGACATAGGTCTTGGAAAGGGAAAGGCATATGCAGTGAATGTTCCTTTGAAGAATGGTATTGATGACTCAACGTATGTTAGTCTATTTAAGTATGTGATTGATAAAGTAATGGAAATGTTTAGGCCAAGCGCAATAGTTTTACAATGTGGTGCAGATTCCTTATCAGGAGATAAACTTGGGTGTTTTAATCTGTCACATGTGGGACATTCTGAATGCGTAAGACACGTAAAAAGTTTTAATGTTCCTATTGTCCTACTTGGTGGTGGTGGATATACCATAAGCAATGTGAGCCGTGCTTGGGCATGTGATACAGCAGCAGTTTTGGATGAGCCAATAGAAGATGATTTACCATACAACGAATTTTATGAGTATTATGGACCCAGCTACAAGATAAAAGTTCCTACGTCTAACATGATCAACAAGAATACACCCGAATACATCGAAAAGATAACGCAGAAAGTCACGGAGAATTTGCGGGAAGTTTCTCACGCACCCTCCGCTGAAATGATACTACCACCCCCACCATTTGTCGAAGATGACAGTGATATAGAAGAATTGTTTGAAAATATTAAGGACGAAGCAGGGCGTATGAAAGCGGACGATGATGATGATGATGAAGTTGTATAAATTGTTAGTTGTTTTTGAGAAATCTTTGTTTTACTACTGTGTATAAATTTCTGTACTTTTTGGTTTATTTGTAAATTTCTTAATTAACGATTGTGGGAAGATCCGCGTTTGTGTTTTCCTTTTGTCTTTAAAGATCAAAAGTTTTTACTAAATTAAAATAAAAAGGGTTTTCTACACCGAGAAGGTGGAAATCTAAACATTAAACAAAAGTTTACCAAAAAAAAACATGAATTTCAAATATTTATTATCAATAACATAATACTGTGTAGTACAATATTTCCACCATATCTTTATTATCAATAACATAATACTGTGGTAGTTCAATATTTCCACCATATCTTTATTATCAATAACATAATACTGTGGTAGTACAATATTTCCACCATCTACCATATCATAGTTCACAAAAATTGTATTTTTTATTATTTTAGTCTCTATAATTAAATTTTAATGTTCCACACACTCCTCCGATCTCTTTCAATTTCTCTCCTAAATAATGGCTTACTGGTATAACAAATATTTTTATTCTGTAATTTTCTAATTCATTACAAAAATTTTCAATTTTTTTTCGTCCTTCTAGATTGTTTGGTCTGTACATTTCATGTGTAAAGAAAATTTTTTCTAAAGCACCATACTCAATACTTTTCTTTATTTCAATTTTTCCTGCAAGCAAATCGTGGTTGCCTTTCTCAAAATTTATAAAATAATTATTCAATTCTTTCAAATCGTGCACATATTTTATACTGTTAAGACGTTTAGAAATTGCACTGTCTATTAATATGTGATTTATAATTCTTTTATTCGGGCTTTTTTTAAATTCGTTGTTTAATTTGACAACAAAAATTTTTTCTTTTAATATAATTTTGTGCTTTTTTTTAATTAAATCTTCGTTTTTTTCAATAAAACAGTAGAAATCATTGCACGCATTTGTGGTCGAGGCTATGACAATCAAATCGACCTTGTCTAGATTGTTTAATAATGAATTAAACAGCATATTAAGACGTTTACTTTTATATTCCATCTTATTTACAAGTTTCGTTCTGTTTTTACCTACTAAACTTATTACAACATCCTTCTCGTAAATATTATAAAATAAAATTTCCTGAGACTGTTCTCCTGCTTTCTTAATGATATTTAAATCAGAATTGGTCCAACATTCTTTGTACAGTACAAATTTATTATCCATTTCTATTTCAAGAGTATGATAAGATCCAAGTCGTACAAAATCATTTTCCTCACATACTTTTCCCTTAACATACATTATGCCATTTTCCAAATCAACTGTAAATGATTCCATTTTCACGTTTAGAGTTAATCCGATTTTTTGTTGGTTTCTGCCATCTAATGAGACTTTACGATGAGTAAAACATTTCAATTTATCATTTGGTGCTAAAATCTTGCTTAATTCATATACATCATCCTGGCATTCAAGTACTAGAGTAAGTGGACCATTTTTATTTTTTTTACACAAACCATTGTGTATTATTTTCATGGGCTACACGTTTATTAGGAATTAATATTTTGCACATAAAAATATTTATTTTGAAATTTCTACAAAATTTAGTGCTTTTTATATCAAAAAATTAAATTTTTAATATAAAAACTGTTTTGTTATTTTACTGCTAATAATTTAAACAGGGAACGACACACATCATTATTTTTCTAAAAGGGTACTGTTAAATTCAAAAATTATAAAGTCGAGAAATTGATAATAAATTTTTACTCTTTAAAAAACCAGTTTTAGTTTAATTTTTTTAGCAATTAAATTTTTTAGTGTGCATAAAGAATCTTAGAAAGAAAACAACTTGTCTTGAGATGATCATCTGATATAAGATGTAGGGCTACAATAACTTATGTATTAGATATAAATAACGTTGAACAATTAAATACGCAGAGAGTAACGATAATGAATACTGTGTGCCGCCACCACATAACATTCAATTAATAAAATATTGACACGTGGTCAAAGATGATTGGCCACTAAAACTACAAATACCCGGCTGCATTTTAGGGGACGGAAAATCTAAAACAACCATTGAATGACGGAAATAACACCGTGGTATCCACCATCTAAGAATAAGTTAAAAATAAATTTAGTTGGGTTGGACCTTTTGCTATTTGCATCATGGCTCTTTTAAGGAAAAGCTTTAAATAGCTTTTTTCTTGTTAGCGGGAAGTTTAGACGACTAGATTTTCAACGTACCTCTAGATAACCTGCTCAACAAAAGAGAGAACAAAACTAAGTTATGACATCGAAGAATATCATAAATACCTTAACCAGTTTAAGTAAACAACTTTATTTGAATATGCAAACAGAATAGTGAAAAAATGTTTTCATAAATAGTTTAAATAATTTAAGAACATCAGAAGTTGTATACCAAATGTTGTGAAGTTATACAGATATAAAATATTGTTATTTTATTATTACCCCTCAATTATATTAAATAATTGTAACAGATAACACTGTTATTATATTTTAAGTCAGATTAATAAATGATGACAAAAAATACCAAATTTTGTTAACAATATACAAGAACGATATAAAACAACAGAATTATATAAGAAAAAAAGATATTTTAAATAACAGAATTATATAAGAAAAAAAGATATTGTAAATAACAGAGTTATATAAGAAAAAAAGATATTGTAAACAACAGAGTTATATAAGAAAAAAGATATTGTAAACAACAGAATTATTATTGTAGATCAAGAAATAATATTATTAAGATTTGTATGAAATAAAACTAGAAATTAATTACAATGGTTTATGTATACTAATTAAGTATTAGTCATATATTTTCTAAGTACAGACGGTAAAGCATCAACTATATCCCTGGTCATCGTAGAAATTCCAAATCTAGAATATGCGAGAGAACCAGCAGATCTAAGGATTTTAGATGCCAAACACATAGATGTAATTATTGTGTTATTGTCAAGGGGTTCTTTTGTTTTACATAGAACAACCGCCAAGATACCAGTCAGTATGTCACCCTGTCCAGAACATCTTTTACTGCACGGAGTATCTGATACTTCTATCATTAGACTTTTAGAACATATCTGATCTGTTTTCCCTTTTTTTAATATGTATTGGCTCTTTTTGATACCATCAATAAATTTTTCTTCGTTATAATTTGGTGTGTAAATAATTCTTTTCATTCTTGTGAGGTGCAGATCTTTTCCATATCTTATTGCGTCTCCATCGACAACAACAGGCACGCCAGACTTCTGGAAAAATTTAAGGATTTTTTGTATTATAGATATTTCATCTTTGTCCATTTTTCCAATCCCTGGTCCTATAACACAACAATTTACTCGTCTGATTATCCATTCTTTGTAATCTATTATGTCCACAACTGCTTCTGGTATTAGAATTTTAATTTGGTTTAACGCAGTTTTGTCGGTAAAAATAAAAACGAAGTCTGCACCACTTCTAAAAGCAGAGATGGCTGAAAAGTACGGGGCTCCTACATAAAGACTTGATCCACCTATGATCAGCACTGTTCCTTTTTCTCCTTTTCTATTATTAAAAAAGTCAACACCTAACATGGGTGATAAACAATTAATTTTATTAAAATAGACAATAAAATGGTAATTTATTGGTGAGATAGAATATTTAGGTAGTAATTTAATCAATAAGAATGTATGTGAACTTAATAAAACCAATGTAAACTCGTGAGGAGAAAATCAAGTTAAATGATTACTGAATCCCATTTAAAAGTAAAACAATGCATGAATATAAACTAGAAGTTAAATGATCTGATAAGAATAGTTGAATATAAACTAGAAGTTAAATTATCTGATAAGAATAGTTGAATATAAACTAGAAGTTAAATTTACAATTAATTCATCAAAGTTTAATGAAAAGGCAAGCTAACGAAGATCATTAATCAAGAAAATCCCGTCGAATGTACAAAGAATTACATTGAGGATGCACATAGTTTGATTTTTCTCCTATATTATATTCATAAACTGACGACCATTTTTCTTTGGCTCTTCTATTTTGAAACCAATTTCGTATTTTTTCTTTAGACACATTAAGCTTTAACGAGAGTTCGTTTCTTTCCGTATTCGATGGTTTTGGATTTTTATCGAAGTAAGCTTTAAGATATTCTTTTGTCTCTTGGTCAAGTCTGTCTCTTTTTTCGTGAAAATTTGGCATTAAATAGTCTTGTTAATTGTTTATAAGTGTTTTAAAGGTTTACTTAATATATCTCCTCTATTAGAGTAAACCCTTTTCTATTGTTTGATAACTCTACCCTCTTCTTAAATACGATAAAATGTTAATTTATCAAATTAATAAGATTGTGATTTTGTACACTAGAAATTACACCGTTACCAGTAACAATGAACGATAACTGGTGATTGCTGTTTAACAGCATTTTGTTTTTGTCTTGACATTTTACTGTTTAGAAGTAAAATTGACATATAAAAAGAAATCTTCTATTTAAGAGAGAATATGTATTACTTAAATGTAATTTAACAAGTAAAATCTCTTAACACTTCAGTATTAAAAAGGAGATTTATATTTGATGGAATAAGATATTTTCAATATAGAAATAAATGTCATGTTTTAATTTCAATATAGAAATAAATGTCATGTTTTAATTTCAATATAGAAATAAATGTCATGTTTTAATTTCAATATAGAAATAAATGTCATGTTTTAATATTATCAGATCTAACAGAAACGATAATTTTATTATATAATTTAGTAAATATTTGTGCTATTAATCAGTCAACACTCTGAAGAATTATGTCACAAGAAAACAAATATTCCTTCTTATTTTATAAAAACAAATAATTATTTTTTTTATTGTTAAGTTCTTTTACATTATAAAACTAATTTGTGTCAGAGGATAACACTGTTATATCAAATTAATTTAAGTAGTATCATGTTAGTATAGAAAACTTGTGTCTACAAGTTTTTACATATATTTTGTGTTATTCTTTAATATTTTGATTTAAAAATCTAATTTTACAAATAAAATTAAATCTCTGACAAAAATTTGAAACAAGACCACTTTTGATTAATTTCTAAAGCAAAACAAACGGAAGATCTTCCTTGATGGTGTAAAATAAGTGTGTTACTATGTCTTCTTTAAAAATAAATAAAAAATATTTTTGTTTTAAAAATCATCCAATAGATAACTTCGTTATGAAATTTCCACCAACGTGATATAGAACTGTTAACAATATTTTAAACATTTTTTACTAAATTTACTGTTTTTAGAAAAATAAAACTGTAATAACCAGAAGACTATACACGTATAACAGAAGAATAGAAAGAAATGTGTGCTAAATTGCAAAACAAAACATACTTTAAACGAGTTTAAGAAACAATAGAATGTGTTAAGACAGCAACGCTCTAAAAATAAAATTAAAAAGATTAAATAGAAATACAGTTTTACTCTAAAACCACTTTATTATACAAACAATAAAATATTTTATAGGTCTACTAACTTTTTTAGTTGTTAAAATATTTTACAGGTCTACTAACTTTTTTAGTTGTTAAAATATTTTACAGGTCTACTAACTTTTTTAGTTGTTTTTTAATTTCTAGATTGTAAATTTCTTTGTAAAAGTAATCTTTTAACAATTTTTTTATTAAAGTAAAAAATTTACTTGGTTAGAAAAGTCCGAAGCCTCTTAAATTAATACATAAGTCCAGGATGTGCAAATTAAAACTTATAAACAACGAAGTTTTAATTGTACATTTACATTGTTAAAAAGACTTTCTATGTTTTGTTCTGACTTTTTATTATATTTTCTTACATTATTAAAATTTTTCACTATAAAAATAAAATATTTTACACCCTATGATAAATTCAAAAATATTGGCAGTGTTGACGTCTATACAAGTTTGTTGTACTGAAATAAAATTTTATTGTATTGAAGAATTCTCCATATATCTTAAATTTTATGAAAAACCAATAGACATAAATTTTATTGGAATATTTGATAATAATACTGAAGATAAGGTTCCGATATGTTTAGATGATCAGGACGGATGGGAAAGAAATATAACTGATTATTTAACCCAGTGGAATAGAAAACCAATGATAGTTTGCAAGTATAATGAAACTAAAAATAAGTTAAGTATCGTATTACTCCAGGAGAATGTAAAAAAAGAATTAGATGTTGATATTCATATACAATTTAAAGATAAGTCGTTTTTGATGATAAAAAACAAGTATGATCTTATCACAACACCCGATGGACAAAAAACATTCGAGCCGAATATTTCTTCTGAAGTATTTTCTAGTAAGAAGGCTAATGGATCATTCAACGTAGACGAAAATTTCTTAGCACATTTTATCAACATAAGAAAAAATCGTTGTATAGTAGGAACATATAATTCTGTTACAGACGATAATTTTAATGCTACGTGTGAGGAGATATCCGAAGAAGAATGCTATTGCAGCTCTGATGTTTCAAAGTCTGCAGATTGTAAAATTGAAGGTGGTAGTGAACATGTGCAGATAGAAGAATAAAATCAGATTTTACATAATGTATAATATTTTTATCGTGAGGGATCACAGATGAGACAATCACCTGTTGTAAAACAGAATGTTCCATAAATATCATAAAATTAATTATATAGTACATAAAGACAATATGGCGTCATCATGTGATATATCCAGTCACTATACAAGATTTTTGATAAGAAAAAAGAACCCCTGTTTCTCCAAATGTACTTTTATTTGTCGCTGTGACAATGAATGTTATAAACACTATCATTTTTATATAAATAATATTTATCACCTACTTCCTCAAATATAACTTCATGGCTGTTCTTCAATTTTACTATATTGTTATTCGATTTTAAACCTGCCAACATTTTACTGTCTAATTTATTTTCTATTTCGCATTCATCACGGACCTTTTTCAAACAAAAAAAAGACGAAACACCTTCAGATCTATAACTGAATATTGCAATTATTTCTCCGACTTCCACTTCACCACAACTTATGATAGACAGTAAACCGAAAAATAAAAGTGTCCCACTACTATTTTTATTAAATGAAGAAACAAGAAGGGACTTTCTAAAGTTATCTGGGTCCATGTAGGTATCAACATACGGCTTGTGCATACAAATAGAATTTGAACATTCATTAATTTTATAGTCTTCATATACATGATTAAAAGCACTTATATAGACGTCTTTGAATTGTTCATCATCCATAGAACTAATATACTTAGTCTTGGAGCTTACCAAATCTTTATCAGTGCTATAAGTTAATAAAGTATCTGACATCAGTTCATACACTGGATTTATTCCTATTAAAATCGCAACTACAATTATTCCTGAATTAGAGCGTGCCAGCTTTCTATAACTGTCAGTAAACACTACCATTGAATATTTGTGCTTATATGAAGATTTTTGAATCCAATTTACACAATCTATAAAAGTATTTGTGATATTATAAGAAGAAATTGTTGTATCTAATTCATTTATAAGGTTATTTCCAGGAAATATTTTACATAATCGAGTCTTTAAAGATTTTGACTCACAAAACTGACCATCTGTGACAACTTCTATCTTTCCTACATCTATTGGATTCACACGGTATCTTTTTAAAAGTCTATTGACGGCTGATATTGTAAGACTGATTACATTCTCTTTGTACCTACAAGAAATTGTTTTACGCTTACCAAAACCAAATTTAACTTCATAAACACTACGTTCTACATTTTCAGACTCACACGATTTGTGTCTAGATATATCGTATTCCATACCCACTATTCCTATTGCATCATTGTTTTCATTCATTAAGGACATGATAATTCCTCTTTTATAATTACAACATTTATTAATTTATATCATAATGTTCAATTTTTATATTAAATATAAAATTTTTACTGCAAAAGAATAGATAAGTAATTGGTGATTGTTAAAAGTATTTACTTAAAGGACACATGGGGTGAGTATACATGACTCAACAGTAAAATAAAGATTTTATAGGGCATATCAAGATAAATAGGTTAATTGTAATACAAAACAAAAATTCTTGAACAATAAATAATTAAGATCGTTTTTGTATCAAATCTAATCCACCGATCAATAAACTGTCAATCATCTCACGGAAATTAAGAACACTCTTATTTTGCTAATTTAAAAATTTTATGACTTTTGACACATTTTATTATCTAAGTTTTGCAAAGAATGTTGGATAAATTAAGAAACAAATCATTTCTATGGAATAGATATTTTCACCTATAATGGGATTGTAAACTTGAGTAAATACCAATATTAAAAAGAACATTTAGATCTTATTTTTTAGCAGAAGTTGAATTTTTCTAGAGTAAATACAAATATTAAAAAGAACATTTAGATCTTATTTTTTAGCAGAGTTGAATTTTTCTAGAGTAAATACAAATATTAAAAAGAACATTTAGATCTTATTTTTTAGCAGAAGTTGAATTTTTTTCTACTTAGCTGGTCGTTAGTTCGATTTAAAAATAGACTTAATTGGTATTTTAATAATATCTTGTGTGTTAATCTCTGTTACAATATAATAAGATGTGTCTCACTATTTCTATAAAACAGATAAAAATACATATTGGACCAGTTAAATATTTTTAACATCACAGCTTCAGTTGCATAAGTTTCAAGGCAGCACAAATAAGTGCCCAACAAAATGTAAACTGCTTTATCATTTTGTTCGAAATAATTAAAGCAGGAAACATGCGAGGCGTGTGCCGAGTTTTGGTAAGACACAGAATATTTTTATAATTTAATTTTATTAAGAACACTTTATAACACCACATGTAGAATTTGATATCCTTATTGGATTCTGAAGATTTTAATTTAATATTCTTTTTTGTGTGTAACACCATCCCAAACTATTGTATTAAAATAACGTGATAGAAGACTGTCAATGTTTTATACAAAATAGAATCTGTTCTCTACCAGATGAGTTTAGTTAAACGTGAATTATATATTCCAAAAGATTACGATGTCTTTTTGGCTACTAAGCTGCTATAAAAGATATTCCGACATTTTTCTATGAAATTTATTATAAAAATTTCCTGTTTGTTCTATAGACAAAATCTTAAAATTTTATAATTAAACTTTTCTTCTGTAGATACACTTGTCTGCTGGTTTTATTAATTTTCTGTTATAATAATCTAATATACAATATTTTATTCTAGTAAACACGGTAGAACATCCTCTTATAATTATAAAGTAATCTATTTATAAGATGACACCCATTAATACGATGTCGTGTGTTCCATCTTTTGATTAATACTATTTGAGATTGTGCATTACTGATTGTATATTTGTTTTATAAAAACCATCTAACTTACCAAAATACAACAGAGAAAACAATAAACATTTTATTATGAAGCTTCATTGGTCTACTTTATTCATTGGACTTTCCGATCCCACTTGGCATTATGTTCCTGGCTAGCTACCTACGGCTCTTATAAGAGAGCAATAATAATATATGTATGAACCCTGGGAATAGGCAGAAAGCGAAAGACACATCTACAAACACATTATTTATTGAAAGACACATCTACGAACACATTATTTATTGAAAGACACATCTACAAAAACACAAATTATTTATTGAAAGACACGTCTACAAACACAAATTATCTATCGAGAGAATCTACGTACGAAATCATATGGAAACTTCCCTATACAATAAAGCGCCGCGAATGCTGTGCTCTCACTATAACAAACATTACTGAAGCAACGCCAAGGATGTCTTTCAGTTCAATTATATCCATGGTTTCTGGCTTTTCCGTAGGTATAGCATTTGATATAGCACTTTCATGCGGTGGTAATATTTCACTAAAACTTTTTAATCTTGCACTACTCGGGGACTTTTCATCTGTTTCAATAATTTCTTCTTCTTGCACTTGTGTATCACTAATTTTCTCGCTCACATCTTCTTTTTTATTCGCACCTGATGAACAACCACCTGGTGACTTATTTTCCCAGTTACCACTAACTCTATACATTATATAGATGATGACCATTGCACTTATCAAGTAAATTGTGAGTTCTACAATATTTCTTTTGATTGTTTCAACTATGTCCATAAGGGTGCAAGTTAATCCCTAAATTTATATTGTAATAAAAATCATGATAATAATTAACATGTATACAGTCATACACACAACCATAAGTTATCCTTTAACATAAATATTCTTCTTTACTTTAAACAAATCCAAAAAGAAGTAGGCACATAAGGAATTATGATTAAATAAAGTATAAACCATTCTTGTTAATTAATTTTCTAATTAAAAATATTGATGGTAGAATTAGTATTTTATCACAAAGAGTGTTCCTAGACATAATAAACAGTACATTAAAGGTGTGTGTATGTTATATAGATAAAAGATATAGAAAATCTACTTGTACAAATATTCTTTATTAGCTAGGATATACTTAAAGAAAATTCAACTTAATTACTTGGTAGAACTGTAATTTAGAAAACTCTTTCACCATTAATTTAATATTCAACTCTCATGACAATAATGTATTAGTTATTTTAAAAGCAATAGATTAGAGGAACAACGACAGAATGTTTATTTATTTATCAAGATTAGACTTCTCTAATAAAAAATAGATTAATTTACAACAACCATGTCACATGTCAAAATCGAAACCAAGAATAAAAATTTTATTATAAAGAGGGAAAGATAGGTAACATTAAAAGATAAAGATGAGGAACCTTGTCTTAAATTATTAGACACACTGGCATTTACTACTACTTACTCTGATAACTTTTACTTCACAAGCCCAATCCTACAATCGTCTTTAAAATTTCTCTAATTGTGAATTATCTGTCATAATAAGATTCTAGTGCTTTGAGTTAAGATATTAAAAGAATAAAGTTACATATCTAATAATAAGTCAATTCTTGTATATTTACGATAGTTATTTGTAAGAGACATATTTAACAGTGTTAGGATAAGGTTAACTACTTAACCTATCTACCCAATCCAATAATAAAATAAGAATAAAAAATAAACAGAACACCATGTACTATATAATTGTCGTAGCTAGACATGTATCTGTCTACGCATAACTCATTATTCTAAATATTTATTACCCCTATGCAGGACCGACAAGGCATGGACAATAAACATGATGTTATATATCCTTATAATTTGTAACCCCAATTATGGTAAATAAATACACATGATATTAACAATAATATATTTACTTAACCAATAGTTACATTTAATTAAACATCAAATACAGTTTTCTTAAGATTTATAATTTACATGATCTTTTACTTTTAACATTGCCATGTCCATGTACTTGGAAACCAACAATTTGTTATTCCTAAAATGAAAATTACTTAAATGATACTGTAATCCATTTCTATTCTTATATTTCTTTTTACATCTTATAACAGGACAAGGAATCTTTTCCATGTCTTTTATTTCCAATAATGTATTTTCAAATATTTTAAAAAAGATTTCTTCTTGTTTAATTATCTCATCTATTGTATCCTTCAAAAAGCTTCCGTGTTCATCAACTTCGTGTACGAAAAGACGTTGGTATCTATAAGGTATTGTCCTGTCTAGAACTGGAATTTTACGAGTTCTTTTTCTTTTCTTAATAAAGTGGTCTGCTTGATTTTTATATGTTACAACCATATTACCTGGACTTTTTTCTTGTTGTACTGCTTGATACTTACACCTTATTCTTTCATTGTCTTCATTTCTATCTTCTCTTATTTTGTATGTCAAATTACTGCAATTCTTGATATTCTGACTAAAATACATTTTAGAAGTTTTATCTCGTGTCTTTACACAGTTGTCCACGTCATCGCCATATAAAAAATCTTTTTCAATTTTATAAAAAATTGCCATATAAGGGGGAATATTAACCAAATTTACTTTATACAAAACATATTCTATTTCTTATATACAGCTGATTTATCCTTATAGTATAAATATTCGTTAATATTCACATTCTAAATATAAATAGAATAATTTTAGTTTAACTAGAATATGAAGCGTAAAAATGATTTGAAATAGAAGAAGAATATCACTCATATTCGTAAGACACTTATTTAAATTATGACAATATACTTCTGTATAAAGAAGAAATAGTATTCTAGTTGGTTAACAAAATTATATTTAAAATTAGAGTGCTTGTAGTAAATAAACTAAGAATGAGTAAAAGAAGACTGTTTGTTAATAAATATTTATAAATGTATTTTGTAATAGTAACCTCATAAGTGAACATGTTACTCAAAACAAGTTTATATTACAAATGGGATAGTTTAAAACAAAATAAAGATTGAATTGACTTCTTACAGTAATAAATTCTTAAAATGTTATCTGCTCATGATATTTAGACGACTTTAGTAAAACAAGAAAGTGTCTTGTGTGAAAGTAAATTATTCACTCTTTAAATACTAAACACGTCATACAACATTAAAAGCCGTATTATAATTGTAAAGTGTTAGTAAAATTTATTATTTTAGATTTAATCAATTCTTTTCATTGATAGATTAATTGATAAAGACATCTTAGTGATATATCAATTTATTAGTAAGTCTCCAATGCTTTAATAAAGAATAAATACTGTGTGTTTTTATAGACATTTCTTTTTAGTAGACCACGTCAATGTCCAGATCTATTAGTCAAAAACGTTTTATTAGAATAAATCATGTGAGGTTAATTAACGGGTACCCTAAATGTTAGACTTTAAAAGATTAGTGTTCATATCAAAAATTGGTGAAGGTGCTTTTGGAAAAGTGTATCTAGTATCTGCTAGATTAGATAAACCTGTTCTTTTTGCTGTTAAAATATTATCGAAAAGAAAATACTTGATAATGAGACAGGCAGATCAAGTGGAAAATGAAATTAAAGCATTAAAAGCTTTTAATGGACATGTATTTATTACAAGATTGGTTTCTGTTATAGAAGATTCAAGAAAGACATGTTTAATATTAGAATATGTTAATGGTGGTGAATTATTCTTTTGGTTGAGATACCAAGGAAAATTCACTGAATACGCAGCAAGGTTCTATGCAGCAGAAATTTTATGTGCACTGGATTTTATACATTCTAAGAAATATATTTATAGAGATCTGAAACCAGAAAATGTATTGATAACACAGTATGGACATATAAAACTTGCCGATTTTGGATTTGCTATGAAAACATCAGAGAAGACACACTTAATATCAGGAACACCAGAATACATGTCACCAGAAAAAGTTTTAAATGAGGATGATACTGTAGAAACAGATTATTGGGCTTTTGGGATCATGTTATTTGAAATGTTAGTTGGTGAACCACCGTTTCTGTGGTAAAAACGAGGTTGCTGTTTACAAAAAAGTATTGGAAGCAGAATTGAAAATTCCAAGAAGAGTGACCAAAATAGCAAAAGATATCTTGCGCAGACTTTTGTGTATAAGAAAACAAGACAGATTAGGTTATTGTGGTTCTCAAGAAATAAAAAAAACATGCATTTTTTAAAAAAAATCGATTGGGCTGATGTAGAAAAGTTGCAGTTGGTTCCTCCAATAAAGCCAAAACCCATAAGGATTGATGATTTTGATTCTGGAACAGAAGAAATAGAAATTGATGGACAATTTAAGATACCGGAAAAGCCTTATGGATACTTAAAACGATTTGAATAAAAAAGTATTTGTAAATTAAATATTATTGTTAGGTCTTACTTAGTTAAACGTTAACTCATAAGAGAAACAGACTAAAATTCAATATTACTGGGAGCTTGTAGACAAAAGGAGAAAACAAGCCAATATCAGAATTGAGGGTATAAAGAAGTATTGTAGAGAAAAACTAACAAAACAAATTAGTGCTTTAAAATCTCTTTATGAGTAAAACAACTTAAACAAATCTTTCTCTTAGACCTACTACCATGCTAATAAATGTAACAATCAGGATATTTATTTATCACTTTTAGATTAAGGACATTGTAAATGAAAAATTAAATTAAAAATGTAACTTCTATTAAAAAAAATAACATTTTTTACGTGGTTAATTACTTTTAACTAACATTTTAAAAGATAAAATAATATTTTTAAAGCTTATTTATATTAAAGAAATGATGATAAATGAGGAATGTTGTCTAGGAATTTCTTATAAAATGTATTAATACATTAAGTAGAAGTAAAACAACTATTTAATTTATTAATTGTCTTATTAATATAAATTAAATTGTTGATTTACTTACAGTGTTAATAATTTATCAGATAGTAATTTAAATTGATATTTTAATATAAAAACAAACAGATCTACTTCCTTAAATGTTTAATAAGGAAGATACAAATGACGCGACTAGTTATGTATATGATTTGTACTTCAAAAGAATGACATGGATTGCTTCTCCTGTTTATACTAAGAATACAGGAGTTGTAAGACAAAGTAGAAGAGATGGTAACATGATACAAGTGATCTATGACACTAAAAATAAAGCTTATGACAGAATAAAAGAAACGTCAGTGTGTTGTAATTATCATAGGGAAAGTAAGAATACTGTAAGAGATAATTACAAGGAAGCCTTTGAAGATGTAATATTTGAGTTAATAACTGAATACGAGGAGAGTGTAGCCAGTAGAAACATGTCTTATAGTAAAAAGAACAAAGACAGGTATATTGGAATATTAGGAAATGTAATATTTGCTCCTCTAAGGTTTATAAAAATTGTAGATCAGAATAAATCATTTTGTACAGAGAAGACATGTCCAGGGAATATGGTTTTAAATAGTACAACAGAATATATGGGATTAGGTATTAAATCTCGATTTTATTGTAAGAAGCATGATAGAAGTATGTGTGTTATAGAAGGTATAGGTATGTTTGAAGATGTATATAGTGATCTGGCAGAATATAAAGAGTGGGAAGATTTGTATGATAAAGAGATGACACTGAATGTTTTAGAAAGATTTGATATTTAATTGAAGACATACCATATTCTTATTTACTATTTGTCTATGATTAGATAAAATAATATGATGTAGTGATTGTTAATCTTTTGTTAAATTAAATGATACATGTTTATAAAAATTTTAATTTATTTACATCAAAGAGATTGTCTATGATTTCCTTTGTTTAATCTACCAACTTCTAAGATGTAACACATAATTTATTCACTAAAACATGTCTAAATGATCTGTTAAATTTAAATTAACAATTTCTTTCTACAATCTTGTGTCTTTTTACACAATAAGTAACTTAACTTAAATTTTTATAAATAACCTGTAACATATAAAAATTAAACTTTTTATACCCCATGAAATGCAGATATGTTAGCTCCGTCTTTACTTTTTTCCTGTTATATTCATGTAAAAAAATACAAAATAAAGAAATGCGTGTACAAGATTGAGATAAGAATATTAAATTTTGGTATAAATCCTGGAGCAGTTGAGTTCTTTAATGAAAAAATTAATAAATATCTGTATTTTAACCATAAAAATACGAAACGAAGATTGTATCATGAGAATGATAAGGGCGTTAAATCACATATGAAATATGAATACAATGCAAAAGATTGTATTTTTACTTATAAATTAACTGTAAATGATCCACGATGTGATATTAAAGATAACATCTGTTTCTTTGAACGATTAAAAACACTAGAATTGATTGTTGAAAAACTGAATATTGAACATAAGGATGGAACTTTTGAAGAAGTATATGATGTACGGACTATTTTTAAATATGAAAATTTTAAAGATCCGTATGTTATTTGTCCTAAAATACGAATTATTATCACTAAGGATGGAATAGAAATGTACAAGAAGACGATTATAGAAAATATAATCAGAAGAGAAAAAGTTAAAAAAATTAATTCAATAATAGAAGATGGTTTTAGTACAGAAAAGTCTTTTGAACCAAGTAAGAAAGAGAATTTTAATAAAAAGAAGAAACCATCTAAATCTGTATGCGATAGTTCAGAGTCATCAGATACTGAGAATAGTTTAGAAAAGAAGGTTTTAGATTCATTTGATTCTTGTTTTACAATAATGTTGACAGGACTAGCTTTATTATTTGTAATGAAGATTGTTTACAGAACTTTGAAAGTAAAATAAACATGTTGGATCAAGAATGTGACAAGTTAACTTTTTTTAATTTCTAAATATTCAATGAATTATTTAACACTTACAGTATATTCGTGTACTTCATAAAATCAACAAAATTTAATAAATTACTTCCTTCTTCTTTTTCTTAAATTCTTCCCTGTCTCCTCTTTTATATTGTCATTCTCCTTTTCCCTTACAGAACGATAATAACTGTATCTACGGTATAATCTGTTAAAATCGTCTCCGTGTCTGTAATGATAGTACCAGACGTATATTTCATAAAAAGCTTCATAAATACTTTCTACTGATATATAGGCAGCTATCAAGTATGCTGTACTCTTAACAATTATATATAAAGCTTTAATAATCATAAGGGGATAAAATTTTATAATTAGGTAGTTCAACTTATACGACATACATATCAGCACAGAACATATTACGTCATTGTCGATACAAACGTAGAGTATTGTATAATTTAAGACCAGTCTACATAAGGTATAATCAGTAAATTTATGTATATTTTTAAACAATGATATATAAGATTTACAAGTAAAATCTGTAATTGATAAATGAAAAGTTAATTAATCACTATTTTATAAAAATAAATTATTAAGCTCTAAAACAGCATTTTTCTGTCATTGTATAGACAATATTTAAATTATATACACTATGATAATTGATATTAAGTAAGTATTATAGTAGTAATAAATAAAAGTTGAGATCCTGATTACAATATCTTATTCTTATTTCTAAGATTAATAATATTTCTTTTTACTATAATAGATCATGTTAATATTTTATTAGAATACTAACATGTCTCTTAATTTTATAAAAGTATTGAGTCTACAAGTTAATTAATACTGTTCTTTAACAAATTAACATTTTCTTATACAAATAATATTTTATTCATCTTGTAATTCTTCCAAGAATGCACTTATGTTAAGTTCTTCTTTTTTTCGTTTCAATCTCATTCTGTAGATGTTTCTTCCTTCTACAAGAAGGTTGTAATAGTAAAAGTGATACATGTCATGATAATCATCACCAATACTGGTATAGAAATACCAGATATATACCATATAAACAATCTTAAAGATACATCTTACCAACATAAAAGTATACAATAAATGCAATAAAAATCTACAGGTCATCGATAATAAATATAGAATCATTTAGGGGGACTTCTCGTTTAAATAAGTGGATCTTGTTAGATGATAAAGTGATATTTAAAACGCGTATATGTTAATTAATATTATACACTACAATATAGAGTATATATATTTAAATTACTAATCAAGTCATAGTAAATCTGTTATTTACTTTATATTTATTAAACAATAATGTAACTAATATTTTATTAGTCATTTATAGATTAACACGACCATGTTTTCCCAAATACTAAAACAAGGCAGATACTACTAGGTGACTATTAAGATGTTTATTAAATAAAATATCTCGTACAATTTCTTCCTTTTATATTAATATACCAGATATCTCCTCTTTACAAAACATCTTCTTAAATTCTAATTCACTATGTTCTTCCTGTATCTCCTTCATAGGCCTTCTTGTATATCTTTAATACTTCTTCCTTCTTACTATTATCATTTATTTGTCTAATTACAATTATATATTAGCTTATATGCAAAATCTTCCTGTTCTTTATTATATAAATCATATAAGTGTGTGAATATCCATATCTTGATACCATTTATACTTTTACACTCTTGAAAAGAAGATTCTCTAAATTTATTCATAGTTCTCTCTATCTTTGTATTACTAGTACTTATTATATTCTTCTTCTTCTTTGTAATAGTAGAAGTATCTTCCTTTCTACTTAATAATATCTTATATGGTCTACTATAAGGAGAGTTCTCTAAATCTATTAAAGAACATCCGTTTGAATTCTTCTTTGGTTTATTTTCTAATTTTACTTCTTCTTTTATTTTTATCAATTTCTTTACTACATCTGAAGAAGAAACCTTCTTTGTTTTCATTTTATCTAGAAATATTTTTAGTTCTTCCAATGAATTTCCTTTCAGCTTATTAGTTTCTAATATACTACCACTCTCAGTTTATCACATCTCCACTCTACTCTACTATTCTCTTCCATTCTATAAATATTATACAAACATGTTATATCCATCTTGTATTTCTCTTCATGAATTTCTTCTTCCTCTCTATATCCTATTATACCACTCATCTCTACTTCAAATGTAATAGGAATTATTACTTTATCATCCTGTTCTTTAAAAGTAAATAAACTACTTAACAAGTTAACTTCTCCATATAATTTAATTATATAAAGAATAGTCAATAGACAAAACTTATCAGGACTAGAGATTATTCTTATATCATGTTGTGTTCTATTATTAGATTGAATATATTTAACATTTAGAATATTATTAACACCAAAAAGATGGTCTAAATCTGTATCCTTAAATTCTTTTTCTCCTTCTTTCTGTTCTTTACTTTTTATTGACTTGTACGGACTAAAGATAAGACAACTTGAACAAGAAAAAGAATCAGTGGAACAAAAAGAAGAATTAGATATACTTGAACAAGCTAAAGAATCAGCAGAACAAAAAGAAGAATTAGATATACTTGAACAAACAGAGTGCATACTAGTTCTATTTGATTCTTTTGCTTGTTCTCCTAATCTAATAAATTCTCTTTTTTCTAATTTACAAAACTTACCATGTTCTTCACAAAATATAAAATTAAGCTTCTCCTCGAATATCTTCAATACATTAGTAACCACAAATAAAACTTCCTTCTTGCTAAATTCCATTCCTCTTCTTCTAATCTTCTCTTCTATAAAATGTTCTTTCATCAATATTGTAGATATCTTTATTCCCCTTTCAATCCTCTTATTATTCATACGTTTAACTGATACATATTCTTTATAATCTATCATCCTTCTTAATAAATAAATGAAATAAAGAGTCTCTAAATTACTGTGTCTTGTACTGCTCTGATTTCTCAAATCTATTTTTAAAAGTAACTTTGTGACATCTGTTAACAAAAAAATTTTGGGTTTCTTTGACAAATTGTTGGTTATAACATTTATTGACTTTTTTATAAAATGATAATTCGGATTATCTTTTATATCATCATGGAATACATCACTTGATTGTAAGAGTGTGTGTACTATTATTATTTTAGTTGTCTGGTTTATTAATTCATCGTTTGAGTCTTTACTGATTCTAATAGTAGAAGTTACTAGAAGGAAGTAGACGATTAAAATTTTCATGGTGAACAAAAAATAAAAATTTTAAGAGAAATGACATTAAGGCATGAAGTAATAAGAGATACTAAAAGAAATATATGTCAGAGATAGTATTTAGAATTTAATACTTCGTATGTGTGTATCTAATTATGTGAATATACTAACCAGTAAACATAGTAAAAATAAGTAAACAAACAGTTCACGTGGTAGTAATGATACCTTGTACAATACAACAAAGAAATTAGTTAATTCTAAAGAGACATTTGAAATATGCAGGTGAATAAGTTCTTGGTAGTACACGCTTATAGGTTAGGTGTAATCGTGTAATAAACAACATCCCACACAAATAAATAAAGCAAGCGGACACCGGTTGGTATCAATGACAGGGAGTTAATAACCAAAGTTTTAGTGTTGATTAACCAGCTGGTGGTTATGCATCGCGCAAATGTTGTGTGAGACTAGAAATCCAACATAGGTCAAGCTGAGCGATACTTACTGTTAAGTCTGGTAGCGAAAGCATGTGCCCAATAAACAGCCCATACATGAATTAAGTAGCAGTGGCTATCAGAGATTGTACTTCTGCGTTCTATTCACCATTCCTGTTAACAATCGTGGACTTTGAGCACTGAACAAAAAGAGTGTATAAAGTAGTTATTGGTGTAGATTCATCTGGTATAAAGTCAGTTGTGTTGTGGCAGTGTTATATGTTTATGACTTTCAGAGACTGCTATTAAGATGAATAAACATCTCACAGTGCAGCCTAGAATATCTCAATGTAAGATTTCTTTATCCTCGGGGTATAAAAAATGTTTCTTATTATAAGCATTCACTCTTATTGAATTAATATTCTATTAGTCTGTATTAATGAATATCTTTATTACTGTATAATAAACAATTTACTAAAATACAAATACTTACGATATAAGTAGAATGAATTTATCTATACAAGTCTTCTACTTCTAATCTATGATATATTTATTTTGGTTTATAATATTAAGCTAAACGAACCTTACATAATGATAATATTCGTATACACTACCGCATTTAAAAAAGATATTTTAATAGTAAAATACGCTTGTTATACTTTATTAACTTGTAATAGTACAAATGACACCATATACAATCTATATTACACATTAATTTTTACCCTAATGATTATAGAAATACAAGACAAGAATATTCATGTCTTTATCATGTTTACATTTTTAAAGATATTTTCTCTATTAACTGATATTTGTAATCTCTTTTTATATGAAGAAGATTGTTGTCTATATGAGATGTGTCTGGTAAGAAGTCTTTTTGAAGGTAATAGTGAAGAAGAAATAAATTCAGTAGAAGAGGATAGTGAAAATAAAAACGAGTAGAATAAATTAAATAACTGTAATTTAAACGGGATAAACTGGTAAATAAATATTTGAATAATAATTTAATCTATAACTTGTATTAGAGTAAGTAGGCCTGATAATTAATATAAATGTACTTGGCCTATGTTAATTACTTCTTACAAATTAAAAACAGTTTAATTACCAAATAAAAAGTAACAGACTGAATTAAAGTAAATACAAATACAAGTTTAAGTAATATTTACTTATTCAACCTACTCCTTGCCCATGTAATATCTCCAACTATGTCTCTTCTTAAGTATCTCATCCACAAATTTACAAAAAAAAATAGAATGTATCTCATTAAAACAATATTCATTAATTAATAATGTCATAATTTCACTTCTTTCTTTATCATTACACACTTCAAATATCTTCCTTATCAATTCCATTACTTCATCCATATAATCTATCTCATGATCATATACACAATCAGACACTCTAAAAAGAAAACTTACTGCACTTACAGTATTTTTAATAAATTTCAAGTATTCTTTTGTGTACAGGACTATTCAAATATTTAGAATACATATCTCTTTATTAAATAAATATTCATACTTTCTGAGTTCTACTAGTTCATTATACAAATCTCTTAACTTATTTAGTTGTCTTGACACATATGAACATCCTTTATATGTATCATAACAAGAAAGTAACATTTTATTCTGTTTCCTTTTGTAATATCCTTCTGTCTTAGTTAAAGGTAGATAAGTAAAGGGTGACATATTTGTACAATTCAAATATTCTAATTTATTCCCCTTTCTCTTAAGTGATAATAAATCTTGTTGTACTTTATACTCATCATATTCTGGTGTATCTTTATAAAACAATACATTTTCACTGTTATCCTGTAATTCTTTTCTCATTCTATAAACTTCATTTATTCCATCAATTACTTTTATAATGTCTGTCTTCAATTCCGTCTGTTTGATTAATGTAAAATTTTTTGATACAATTAGATAAAGATGTTAATATTTCTGTTCTTAAATGAAGTTCATATTGATTACATTCTTCTTCTGTCATATACTTAACTCTTTTATCAGGCATTACGGGTAATATCTTAAATTAGAACTACCTAATATTACTGATAAATTAATATTGATACTTTTCAAGTAATGTTAGTATGTGTGTCAGACACACCATACAAACAAGTTAATAAAAAAATAAAAATATTTCTGTTTAAATTAAAGAAAGTAAATGTATTTATAATTTGTTAAAGAACGAATATTATAATAAAAGTAGAGTAAGTACTTCTATCTGTATACTTTATAAATAATAAAATAAACTGAGTATGAAAACATGGTACTGTACTTCTGCTATTGTTTATAAAATAAATACTTACAGTCTTGAATATCAAATATAAACAATGTTAATTATTCATATTTTAATTTAAAGTGTTTATCCTTTTACTCATTAGTCTAATAAGATTAACTAATCTGTTCTACTTTAGCAGAAATTATTTTCCATAAATGTTGATATTTTATTTATAAAAAATTAAAATGTTCCTTTGATAGGACACAGTGTCACTAAAACTCGTTTGGATTCTAATTTACCTATAAATACATTTTCATAAAAACAAACCAGGTATCTAATCCTATACCAGCTCACATATATGGTGTACTTAACATATTTTTGTGTATTGTATTACTAATAAAGTCTTTCACTATTTACATAACAAAGAAAATGTGATACAAAATGATTTCCATGGTGTATTTTTGTATCTTTAATTCATTTTCTACTTGTTATCTCAATCTTGTGTAAAATATTTGTATTCTGTATAAAACATCTTGATCAAGAGAAATTAATACAATGTACTTATACAACTATCATTTGGTAGTATTCAAGTACATTTGTAGTTAGGCAAATCAATAGTAGAATAATAAAACTACCAGACATTTCATTTATTTATCTATTTTATTAAATTTCTAATTCGTGACACAAAGAATAAATCAATGTCTTGTTAATTTAAGAACAACAAAGATAAATGAAATATTAAGTTATTGAAGTACAAACATAAAATAATACTTAAGGTATAACTGAGTACAAATAATAATTTATAGATTCTAATTTATGAATTAATACTTTGTAGAATACTACAGAAACTCTCTAAGGACACTAGTGGAATAAGTAAATATTTAGATTCAATTATCCATAAATTTTTAGTAAAATATTCTAACAAGATTGTATTTTATAAAATTCAGAATTCTATCCCTTATGTTGATAAACAAAGACGAGATAAACATGTGCTTTGTTTTTATTATGTTGACTGTAATTGTAGCACTCGCTGTACATCATTGGGAATTGGTACCATGATAATAGAAGAAAGTATTTTCTAGTTCATATGAAAGATAAAACTATTTAAATAAATTAAACAGCTGTTTTTACTTCCAATATATTCAGACAATACTTGAAACTCTTCTTTGTTAATAAGTAAGTCATATCAGCAGAGAAGTATGGATATTCTTTATTCTTAAATTATAAGAGGTGTAAAATGTGAGTAAGAGATTATTCAAGGTACTTTGATAAATAACAAAAATAGAATATACAATCCACATTTCTAAAGATAAAGCATGGAAATCTTTTAACAAGAAATAAAAATTAATTTTTATATTTCTAATAGTATTTTCTGACTTAATAAGGAAATATTAATATACTGATAAATATCTTATTACAATAAAATATTTTGAATACTAATGCCTTACAAATATTTGTGAATTATAAAAGAATCTTTTTCATATCTGTGAGAAACAATTTATCATACTTGTTTGTTTACATTTAGTAACTATACAGAGTATTCAATATTTTTATATGTAAGTAATTGTATTTGTAAACAGTGTCGAATATATTTTACATAACTAAGTATCTAATAATAACAAATAGATAAATATCTCTAATATTTATAAACATCCTTAAAGATGAGAAAAGAAAAAATTCTTTTAATATTCTATATAACATTCTTCATAAGATTAACACTAATAGGCTACATGATAAAGAATCTGGATACTGACGTCATATATACGCATAGAAATATTCTACTAAAATCTATTCTTATAAATATGTATTCATTCGGATACATTTCTTTTATTATATTAACAAATAATTTATTTCAATTAAGACTGTACAAAATATTTTTATTTATAAATATTCCTGTCTTTTATTATATATTTACACATGTAGGAGTAGAAAGTCTACTTGTAAGAATTTATAACATGTTGGTGCTAGTAGATGTTATTGTAGAAATTTATTCTGTGAAGAATTTATATTACGAGTTTATATTGTCTTATAGAAGATGTAAAGGAGTAAGTTATACAGAATATAAGAAAAATTCAATGAAACAGAAGATTGTGTTATGTTATACAATATTGATATTATTTAGCCTCAGTGATTTATTATTCAGTTATAAGATATTGTTTAATATATTAGTCGGGTTATTAATCTATTTATCATTTATTAAAAAAGTTATAAGTAGAAAAATACTGCTTGTTGTACTTGGTTTCCAGATAGCATATGATTCTAGAAGATTTTTAATGTTTATATTAGACAAAAATATGTTTAATAAGTGTTCTATCTTACTTAAAAAAGAAGTGAATATTACGAAAGTTGTAAGGAATACTAAGAATGTATTAAAAGGGATATCTATAAGCAGGATGATGAGTGCTGGTCATGAAGTAGTTCTTTCTTGTTTTATGTTTTATTTTACTCTGTTACATTTACTTAAATATGAGGTGGATTAGTTAAGAGAAGAGTGGTTATTACGTACACAATCAAGAGTAGATACTGGTTATAAAATCATACATTTTTAAATCAATATCTTGGTGTATATTTTCTCTAGATCTAGTAACTACAGCACAATTAAGTTTTTTGTACTTGTTTAATATTATAAATATAATAAGAAAATATTTTATGTAAGAAAGAACTTTGTGTTGTTATTAAATTGTCTTTTTATAAATTTATGAGTAAACCTATAATTTTATATATGTGTATTACAAGTTTATATGTATCTAAACTTAATTCAGATATTTAGTACCATTGTGTATATTTTATTTCTTTTAAATTAGATCATAAAAAATAAAAACTCTTTTATAACACCAATTGATTTATTCCGTACTGTTGGCTTGCACTTTTGTACCCCTTAATGGCTCTTCTTCCTCAATTTCCTTTTTGTAAAAATATATAAAGAACAATATAATTACACCAGCAATAATAAGGCTGTGTGTCCCTCTGAAGTTTGCGACTCAATATTCTGTTCAGATAAAGCTTTCAACTGTGTTGTGTTTTTGTTATGAATTGTATCTTGTTGACGAATGTCAGTTAAATTAATGTTTTTACTTGAACTACAAGAAATGTTAGAATTATTATTTGTCATATTTTTATCCTCAATTATACGGCCAAGAAAGCCGGGATCGTGTGCAATAGGTTCAGGGTAAGTATATTTATAATAAGATTCTTCTGAAATGTTCATTGCGAAACTAACAATAATTCCATTTTGTATTAGTATAGAAAACAAGCAACTTCTTCTATATTCTTTTCACTTCAATTCATATTGATGATTAATGTTGTATTCGTAACAAGGTACTCCAAAGTCTTCTTTAGATATGTCCTTATATTCTTTATCTCCACTATTCATAGTTCATAATACCAAATCAACATTTCCTTTTCCTCTTGTGCAATAGTCTTGATACTTGGAAGGCACAATATTCTTCAGTAGATCTGATTATATAATCTTTTATCCATATAAGATAAGATTCACTTTTGATGTCAAAGAAATGTTTTAAAATAGAGTAGAGATATACTTCGTATTTTATTGGTGATAAGAATGCGTACTTTTTAAAACAAAATTATCACTAGATAGATCATCAACAAGAACATTTTGATTATCAAGAGATTTCACAGTACTTATAGTAAATTTATAATCTCTATAAAAAATACAGATATCAATGAGATAAATGTTATTCTTTAAATTAGTTAATCAGAGCATTTTGAGTAAAATCAATGTGTGATACAGCATGTTTCAAACAAAAAGCGGCACAAAGTTTCTAGATTTATTTATTTTTGTTACGTTCCCTATACCGGACTGTAATGAATTTATAATTTATCGGACCGTAATGAAAAAATAAGAATAAAAATTTAATCTTGTAATTTTAAAAGTGTCAACAACATTGTGGTAAAATTACCACATTGTCTAGTGTTGGGGGATCAGAAACTAACCTCAAAAACTCTACAATGTTTCTTACTAATATAAACACGCAATAAACTAATATGCGTGCGTGGAGGTGACACGAGATTTAATATACCTCGTCACACAAAAAACATAAAAGGAAGAAAAATGGGTAGAAAAATGGCAGAACGGATGGTTGAACAACTTAATAAAAAACATTTTTATACAAAACCTTCTTACAGAGTGAAAGCCGGTAGCCATGACGCTGGGAGAAAGGAGCTCAAGACCAGGAGTATTATAGAAGCATACCTCCGACACGGTCGACTCCCAGGCTTTCACGGCAAACATATTAAATCTTTTTCTTTTTTGAACTCTAAACTCCCATATAAATTGCAAAAGATACTCAAAATGTAGAGATTGGCTAATTCCATGTTTATTTCGTAAATATCTTTTTGTTAGAGACCAAAAACCTTCAATCTTTTGAGTGTGGATAACAGGATCGTCGGGATTAACAAAATTTAAGCTGTGGTTTACTGTGTAATGAGTAAAACCCTCCATTTCAGCCAAAGCTGCCCTATAAGACCTCCATTCATCAGTGATGATTATGCTTACAGGATTCACATTCTCAGATATAACATTTATCATCGTTTCTTTTGTCCTATCTATCACAGGAACAATAAAAGAGCGTTTTGTACCTTTTTCTACACCACCCACATACCACTGTCCAGAGGAATGCGCTCCTCTATTGTACTTAGCTTTAAAAAATAGACTTTCGTCTATTTCTACATATATAGATTGATGTTCTGATCATACCCACCAATCTTGTCGTTCGATTCAATTAAATAGTCTATGATCAATGATCTGACCATATATGAATACTCTGTTACCGTGTTTTTGCCGATATTCAATTCATAGGCAATGTCTACCAGGCTTAGATTGTTTATGTACTTATAAATTAATCTAAATAAAATCTTAAATTTTAGCCTTGATGAACTAAAAATTGTGTTTTGCCTTATTGATTTGGTAAACGTGCATGGGCGCTTACAAATCCAAACATATCCATCTATTTTTGAGGCCTTTTTGACGTACCTCATATACGGATTTCCCGGATATTTTGTGCATCGCGCGGAATTATGAATAATACCAATACATGCTAAAAATATATTTTGACTTTCACAATTTATAAAAATTCCGTCAATAAATTCCTCTGTGAAGTCAAATTCAAGCATTTCATAATTTGCAAGTTTTTTTTTGCTCATCGATGATTTTTTCACAAAAACTTCTTGCCATAGCTGGGTCCTTACAAAATTCCATTACGGTCAGGTATAGGGATTTTACCGTAATATTAATGAATATGAATATGAAGTCTTATTCATTATGGTATTATATTCTTTGTCAATATATTTATATCCTATGAACACTAAAATTGAACCGAAAACAAGAAGAAGTGTGACGTAAACCTCAGGGATGCTGCCCGTGAGGATGTATCTTTCTAAGATACTGCTAATATTTAACGGGGATGATGCCCCTGACTCTTTGCTATAACTTAAACGTTGTTTATTTCCTTTTTCATAATTATCATCTTCTCGTCCTTGCATTTGTGTCGTCGTCATTCTCTCTGATTTTTCTTTTTTCTTTCTTTTCTCCATTTTCTTAAATATTTAAAAATTTCAAGAAAATTCATATTTTCGAGATATTTGACATAATGTGGTAAATGTTGTTACCACAAAGTGTTAGATAGAATGTTTCTTTAAGATACAATTTCATTAAGGGTATTAAACTTTTTTGATAATTAAATATAAATTAAAAGTTAATTAACCAAGGAAAGGCATACATAAGACATATGTAATTTTTATCTAAATTAGAAGTAAAATCAACGTAGTGCATGTTGTTTATTAACACTTATATAAATTAGCTAGAATAGTACAAAACTAATTTAATACACAAGTTTTTGAGGATGCAAGCCACTAAACATTGATTGACACTTATATCACAAGAGTTTTTAGAAAAAACAAGAGTGACAGCTTAGTAAAGAAAATGATCAAACCTGCACATGTAACTAAGAAAATTGATTGTTAAATACTATTTACAAGAATGCAAGATAGAGTTGTAAAACCAAATATCCTTTAACACGCAAAAACATAACAGTACTCTATATCAACAAATTAGTCAAATAAATTGTAAATAAGAAGAAGAATAATATTGGCGAGCTCTGTGTTAATTTTAAATTATAGTTGGTGTTGCATAATATAGAGGTATGTATGACTTTATATTTTTTGTATTATACCACATCCTTTATTATAAAAGGATTGGATTCTAGTGTTTTGCTAAAATCAAAAGTGTAAAATGCGTATTATGTTGTTTATATTAATTTAAAGAATGTTAAATCGAATTTTCTGGTTATTTTAGGTAAGATTGATATCCGTAGTGTAAAATACAGCATGTTTGAATTTGTCTAATTTTTAATACATTTCAAACAAAAAACGTAACAATGTTGCTCGACTTATTTACTTCTGTTCAATATAAAAATAAGTGGTTTGTGATTGTATGCAAATAAAAGCTTACAAATGCATTAAATGTGTTTAATTTCTGATTTACGAATGGTGTATGTAGATTTGGTTTATATAATTGTAGTATTTACAATTTTTTATATTTTTACAACTTAAACATCCCATCGTTTATGCATACAAAATTTATTTAAAATTGAGATTCAAGTCTGTTCTTAGAACAGTCTAACGAATAACTAGTTATAAATAAAGAAATTTTCACAACATGTTCAATTTTATTTAGAAACAAATATTATTGTTATGTGGCGTAGCCGAATATACAGACTAAGAGTTAAGTGGTGCGGCATTTTTTATTTTAATGCAATGCTATATTCTATTAAACCTCAATTATGTTAAACACTAGTATGCAATCTATATGTTTTAGAACTTGATTCAAGATGTTTTGTAGTTAGATATTCTCTTAAATAGTATAAAAATAAAGGGCCGTGAAAGATGTAAAGACCGACCGGATTGGAAACATGTTTCGGTTATACTAAAACTTCATATCTTGCATAGTCTTTATGCTCTGCTTTCTCTGTATAAGGAATTTCAAAGTTAACGCGTCATTTATTGGTTTTGTTCCACCATGACCTTTTTTGCTTTTTTAATGTTTTTCGTGACAGGTGATGCTAAAACATGTGTCGACACTCTATCAGTGTATTATCATATTGCGAAATTCAATTAATAATTTAACTTTAGCAATTTAAAAGTTATACCCTATAATCCAACCAATAAAGAAGTGGTATATTGTTACCATATACAATTAAATCAGTTATAACAGTTAAATTGTCAACGATACTTTCTAATAGATTTATTTTTTATTTTTATGGTATTTATCATTGTTTCTTATTTTTTGAAAATTTTTACCCTGATGTTTGCATGGTTATATTTACACGTGTGGGCAACGAATACAGAAAACTATTATTTTGACCATGATAACAATATAAATACTATTCAATATATGGGTAACCAAGAAGATTGTATAAATTATCGTTTACATAAATGGTATCTAATATCAAACATCATTAGTGAATCTATAACACGCGTTGAAACTGTTAAAAAAATTATATTTAGGTTGCATTGGAAACAAAAAAATAAATTACAGCATCTTTATGAAGAAAATATGAATATTCTATCTAAACTTATACAAGTGAACTTAGAATATGATAGTGAATGGCGTATCACTAGGATAATTGACACAACTAATGAAGACAAGAACAGTACACAAGAAAACATTGGTAAAGATGAAGATGCAAAACTATTATTTGAGATAATTAATATATTGAAATTTTTAGATATTTATTTTAAAAAGCAAGAAAAAATTAGCATATATACGTTTAGTAAATATACATGCTTTCCAGACAGTGAATTGAATAGAATAAAAAGTATATTGATAGAATCAAGAGCATGTTTTAGAAAAATAATGAATTCACATTTTGGTGTCTGCAATAAAAGAGATATAAATGAATCAAATATAAGAAAAAGAAAACTTGAAACGCGCAAGGAACTTATCAGAATGTACAAGAAAACTGTTAACGTTGTTGGAGACACTAACAGTGACACGCTGAATAGTGATAAAGATACAATAAATGAGGATGAAAATCAGATGGAAAAAGTTATAAAATCTAATATAATAAGAAGGGATTATGTTTCTAAACATCTTAATAATAATGAACTAGAAATTAGTAAAATGCATATGTCAATAATGGATATGCGTAATTCATGTGCATTATCGACGAAGACAATGCTGAAAATATAATTTATAAGTTTAAAGTATTTGGTGTAACTACAGATTTATATGGCTCTTTTATATTCAAGTTAAATGATCGTGATGCACAAGATTTACTTAATGAAATATATAATCGATTATATGCAATATATAATAAATTAAGGATAAAAATAAAGCACACCAACATTGATACTGGTTCTAACGAATGTGTTACTGGTGGTAGTAAAGAAATAATTAACGATAATAATATTATGTCGAAATACGTAGATCTTATTAATATGTTTTCTGAATATAAAAATGATGAATATTTTAAATATAATAATTTGTCACTCAAGGAAACTAAAGCTATTGTAATTTTACTAAGAAAACATATTAAAACATTCAGCGTAAATTTGAAATCAAAGGAAGATATCAAAGAATCAATTGAGAAAATCTCTAATGAACTTGAATATGTTAAGAGTCAATTTTTCATAAACGAGATTATTGCAAATTTTGCACGAAAGCTACTTTTTAGAACTTGCGAAAATAAGAAATCGGATTGTCTAGAAATTTTTTTATCTATATACACTATTGAGAAGTATAATCATAGATAATACGATGAGAGATACAGAGAAGAAACTGTTGCTATTGCGATTAGTTTGTTATTTAAATGTAATGTATACAAGAGAAAGAGTAAAGTATCTTCCACCTAAAGACAGATTAGAAATATTATTTAGTATTTTTAATCAAGATGAAGAGGATCACACAATCACTACTATATTGGAATTATATGATGCAGTTATTATAAATAACAGTGACAAGGTAACAATATATAAGTTACTACTATGTTTAAAAGTAATGGCTTCGTGTTTTTATTATGGTATCAGAGGCAAGTTAATTACTTATATTGATAAAATTACAGAGAGTGAACTAGAAAATCCTATTACTATGGCAATAAAAATTAATAACGAAATGGAGATTGGATTGTTTCATGAT
This sequence comes from Pardosa pseudoannulata, assembly GCA_032207245.1. NCBI lineage: Eukaryota > Metazoa > Arthropoda > Arachnida > Araneae > Lycosidae > Pardosa > Pardosa pseudoannulata. The sequence goes on along the minus strand of JAGEOH010000016.1, from coordinate 1,409,962 downwards.
GTCTCAATAAAATAAATCATGGTTCTAATAAATAAAATTTATGTTTACTTTTGTAAGTTATGAAAAGGTTTAGCAAAAATAATTTTTATAATAAAGCAAAAACATTAACAAAATGTTAGAGGTTTTTAGTTTTGACCATCCGATAGGTTACTTTTTGATTTGGGTTGCCGAATGCTTTTAATTCAAATTATTCTTTGTAAAAACTTTTTAATGTTGTTTATCATAGAACATTCTATTCACTAGCCTGCTCTAAGAACAGGCTTAATATTTAATTTTAAATAAATTTTACATGCATAAATTATTAAAGATTTATATTTTGGCAATAGCAACAACTGTAAAAACCATAACTATAAACTCTAATAATACACACAACACTCATACATTAAGATTTAATCTCGTTTAATGTATTTTTAATACCATTAAGCTTTTGTTTATACACTTTTGCAAACTACTTGTTTTATTTCACACTAAATAGAGGTAAAAAATATAAAGAAATTCGGGCAACTTTGTACCATTTTGTGTTTTAAATACATTAAATAAAGTCTAAACGTGCTGTATTACACACTATATATATTTATCTTGCTCGAAATATTATTATAAATCGATTTAACATACTCGAAATTAGTATAAACAACATAATGTGAGTTCTACACTTTTGATTTTCTCAACTAAAAGCGGTAAAAGAATAAATAACACAGTAAAATTCAATATTTTTATAATATTAAGATTAAACACTATGAGAGCTTAAACATTGATTAAATACATTTAAATAAGTCTTTTTAATTTAACAACAGTAAAGTTAAATAAAGATTTATTATAAAAGAGACAAACAAGTAAAGTAACTTTATGAAAAACTATATCAATATAAAAAATTCAATCTAGGGGGTTTTTTAGCCGGGGGTTAGGTTAAATTTGTTTAAAGCAAAAACATACTGCCACCTTTTTAAAAGTAAAAACATACTGCCACCTTTTTGTTAAAAGTAAAAACATACTGCCACCTTTTTAAAAGTAAAAACATATTGCCACCGTTCTTAAAAGCAAAAACATACTGCCACCTTTCTTAAAAGCAAAAACATATTGCCACCTTTCTTAAAAGTAAAAACATATTGCCACCTTTCTTAAAAGTAAAAACATACTGCCACCTTTCTTAAAAGTAAAAACATACTGCCACCTTTCTTAAAAGCAAAAACATACTGCCACCTTTCTTAAAAGCAAAAACATACTGCCACCTTTCTTAAAAGTAAAAACATACTGCCACCTTTTTGTTAAAAGTAAATACATATTGCCACCTTTTTAAAAGCAAAAACATACTGCCACCTTTCTTAAAAGCAAAAACATATTGCCACCTTTCTTAAAAGCAAAAACATACTGCCACCTTTCTTAAAAGCAAAAACATACTGCCACCTTTTTGTTAAAAGCAAAAACATACTGCCACCTTTTTAAAAGTAAAAACATACTGCCACCTTTCTTAAAAGCAAAAACATACTGCCACCTTTTTGTTAAAAGCAAAAACATACTGCCACCTTTTTAAAAGCAAAAACATACTGCCACCTTTCTTAAAAGCAAAAACATACTGCCACCTTTCTTAAAAGCAAAAACATACTGCCACCTTTTTGTTAAAAGCAAAAACATACTGCCACCTTTTTGTTAAAAGCAAAAACATACTGCCACCTTTTTAAAAGCAACCGCTCGTGAAAAATACACACAGAAATATAAAACAGATGTTATTGTCATACTAAATCAATTATTTTATTACTTCGTATTAATTTATTTTACAAAAATGCCGTGAGTAACCTAAGACGCCCTCTCTGTAGGTATGCTTCTACTAGACTCCGTACCATTAGCATGTCCCTTCAGTCGGCTCCTATCTGTTTGTACATGTACTCGTTGTAATAAATATTTTTATATTTATTATTGTCATTTTTTCTTCCTTCCTTAGGCCTTGGCATCCTTGACTGATTCATAGATAGATAGATAGATTGATTTTTTAGAGGTTTTACCTCCCCTTTTATATTTTATAAATTTTAGAAAATTATCGAAATTTCTAGAATTCGAAAAAATTTAATAAATTTTGCCTCAACCTTGAACATAAAAAATGTGGTTTACCACAAGAGGATATATAGTATAACAAATGTAGATTTTAGATATTTATTAGAATTTATAATGTCGTACGACTAACATATGTAGTAATAACACAGTGTTGTACTGTACATTTAATCTCATTTAGTAAGTTAGTGTATATTATATATTTTTTAACAACAAATGTATATACCGATACTATAAAAATACCGGTAAACTATAAAATACCGTATACTGTGTTATTACACTAAAAGTTTTATTGTTATTTAATCCTCATAAGCTAAAAATAATACTTTTTACCTCTAGTATCAGATTGTTTCGATGATTTAGATTGTATAAATTTTTCATTACACAATTGATCTAAAACTTGCTCTAGTTCCTTATATGAAGGTCTCTTAGAGGACGTAAAGCAGGTTTTTCTTACTTGACTGATTGTGAACTCTGCAGTTTTAAATTTAGATTCTATTTTTCTTTTTAAGTTCATAATTATTTCACTGTTGATACTAGACTTTGCAGGTTTAGATTTAATAACATCTTCAACAACAGAAATATTTTCATAAACGTTAGTATTTACTTCACACTCAACCCGGTTATTGTATTCTGTTTCCATTGATCTTTAACATATCTTGTTGATCTAACAATATCTTCTGGTGTATCATATCTGTTTAATAAGGAAGATGCTGGTAAAGATGAATTTAAGGTTATGTCATTATTCAAGGTTTCTATTTGTTCTTCAAAATCTTTTATTCTATTTTCTAGAAATTCTTGGCGAAACGCAAGTTCCTTAAATTGTTGATACAGAGATTCTAATTTGGGTGCTTTACGTAAAGATATCAATGAATGAGGTGGGGTTCGTCATTTCTGTTACTCTTTAAATAATGTGATTGTGAAGGGTGTCTTTCTTTTACTGTCAGTTCATCGGCTAAACACGCATATTCATCCAAAGAAATATATACAGCACTTTTGAAGCTGTTATTATCTGTACAGCTAGATATAAGATTTTCTAATCTGCTAAATTCCTCTGAAGATATTTGTTTTTGTTTTAGAACGGAGAAATAAAAATAAATGAAATCATCTCTAGTTATCCCCGCATAATTAATGAGATCATAATTATAAAGGCCTTTAATGGGTTCGTTTAATTTTTTAAGATGCTCAGGCAATGGATGTTGGTTAGGTTTCCATTTTAATGCAGATTCTATATACCTAACAAGGTTCTTACTTTTGCGGATGTTCTTAAATGTATCATGTATTGCATTTTCTAATTCTAGTTGTATGTAAAAACCATATACAAAATCTTTTTTTACAGCACTGTACTTATTAGTACAACGAGCATATCTTATCATAGCATGGACTATTCTAATTTTTTCATTTTCTGTCCATAAAGTGCCTTTCTTTCTAAAACTATTTATCTGATTCTCAATTTTATATAGTTTTAATGCCTCATCTAATTTGTTCAAAAAAGTTAACTTATTGGATGGGGCGACGGTTAGATTTCCTAAGTTTAGAAGCACTAACTTTTTCCCTTTATGATACTTAGATTTTTGGTTGAAGACACAATTAATACCATGATGTCTAAATATATGGAATATGACATCTAATATTTTCTCCTCGGTTACTTCAAATTTTTCTTTAATCACTTGTAACAATATGTAAAATTATCCTCTTTAGGTCTGTCTCCAATAAAATATTGATTAAGAGAAATAGAACCATATTCGTCAATTAGCACGGTCTTTTGTTCTAGCAACCTATAGTTCAGAATTATAGGATGTTTAATATTGTAAAACCTCATATAATCATAAATATATTGTTTCACTATATAATAGCAAGATATTTGAAGGTTTTCTGAGATAAATACATACAAAAATGATCTTATCAACCCAATAAATTCTTCCTTCAAATAAGTTTGTCCAAGGTCTATAGCCCTGTATATTATAAAAAATGTAATTGGTCATTAACTAAATTTTTTGCAGCTGTGACTACAAATTTAGGCATAATATGGTGACTGTATTTTCATTTTATATAATATTCTTTTAGAATCATTTCATATATAATATTTCTTCCTAAATCTAATAAAGTGTTGCCTTTTATGTAGGCCAACATTAACCTTATGTTATATGAAATAACTGCTTCAAGCTTTCTTAAATCTGTAGTTAACCTAATATACAAGACAGTCAAGTATGTTGTATAGTATATGTATAAATCCCCCCTGCGTCGACATCTCTAACCTATACGACACTTGTTTCTCATTGGATATCTAATTTAAACAAGAATTAAATAAAGTTTCAAGTGTTGTCACCTGTTGTCGGTTGGTGTATCTATACCCATAAAAATCGCTCATCATAGATACAAAAGAAAAATTTGGAAAAAACGATAGCTTTGAAATTTCGTTAAACATATCTTCAAATAAACTATAAAAGTTTATCTTATTTACTAACCCAAAGCCATGCATCATTTTATCATTCTTAGAATTTATTTTCAGGTATTTCTTATTAAGGTTACTTATTGTTTTACAAAAAAATAGAAAATAATTTGGAGTCTCATTCAATAGCTCAAAACCTTCACGTGATAGAAACAAAGCTTTTCCAAATTGTGGCTTTACAGTTATTCCGATATCAAGAGTCATATTTAAAATAAGTTTATGCGAGAATATTCCTGACAAAGAGGTGTAAACATTAAAAAATGATGAGGAAGCCAAGGCATCCTTGTTCCCGTAAGATTCAAAAAAATAGAAACTATTAGGAAAGTATCTTCTTAAATTCAAAAAGAAATTATCTATCTCATGTACACCTACAACTCCGCATATTTTTTTACACTCCGCATTACTATCTATGTTCTTTTCCAAAGCTTGTTGTAAACCCATCATTAAATTATCAACATCAAAGCAATTACGATCATGGTTTGGAAAAACAGTAAACATTGATACTCGTCCGAACTGTGTGTTTAATTCAACTATTTTAAAATGAAGCATGGTTGAGATTAGTTCTGATTTATAATATGCCTTTTTAGTATAGATATATCTTGGTACTGATTTATCAAATGAAATTTTCAAATTTACTTTTATAGAAGATTTTTCATATTCAAGCATTATAACAGACATGCCATCTATATCAAAATTATGTGAAATCTCATCTATGCGTACTCTATTAATCGAACAACAGTCATCTATGGCGTTAATGCTACAGCCATGCTCATCTTGAAGGTTAAGAGAAGATTTATTCTTAGGAATAGAATAAACAGAATTAATAAAAGCAGATCTGTATTTCTCTTCTATTTCTTTTCCCACTATTTCTGGACAGACACTTATGATAGAAGTTATTTCAAATGTGAGTTTAAATGACATTGAATCTGCTAACCCTATTTTTTCGTAATCATTTAAGACTGTGTATTTGTTTCCATTCGTATCTGTTATAATAAAATTAAGTGTATTTTCTAGCAATACCAAGTCTATCCAAGAGTAGATATTTAGGTTAGAATTAATTTCTTCCAATAAGGCTATTCTAATATTAGGTTGTAACTTATACCTCAACTCATTTCTATGTTTTTCGAAATTGTGAGGCACTTCTTTATGACTTGCTAATATCCTACGAACCAATGTATCGATAGTATCATCCTTTACAAAAGTAATTTTTATATATTCTGACATGTATTATTGATTGTTTTCGAAACACAAAAAATTTATTATGTTGACGAATGATAAAATCATGATATATAATTTAAATGGTAGAATTTGAAAGAATTTGTTATTGAAGGTTTTACAATAATGGGGACAGGACTAGTTTTATTATTTGTAATGAAGATTGTATACAGAACTTTAAAAGTAAAATAAACATGTTATTTTAATTTCTAAAATATTCAATTAATTATTTAACACTTATAGTATCTAGTCAAAAATAAAATTTAATGAATCTAAGGGGATAAATATCTAGAAGTATGTCTCACCATTCAATTTGAGTATAAATTAAGAAAATAGTATAATATTAATTTTAGAATAAATTAGGCAAATATCGATAATAATATATAACTTAAGATTTTTATAACTTATTTTTATAGAGGCTAGAAATTATTCTATCAAATATAAAATTAAAAGATTTATTAATACTTTAAGCATTTTAGATAACCTTTCTAAAAAAACACTAATCAAATTATACACTATATTTATCAATAAACATTGCAGTATCTTCTTTAAATGTTTGACTAAATCATTTATTAATTTGATAGATTAATGTTACTATGTTATAAAATAATACTTATTACTTCTATTATCAGATTTTTTAATTACGTTATACAGTAAAATTTTTTCATCTCATTATTGGTCTAGAATATGTACTAATAATTTCGTCTTACTTGATTGATTGTAGACCAAGTGTTATTAAATTTATTTTGTATTTTTACGCGTAAGGTTAGAATACTTTCACTATCAAGGTTATTAGATTCGATTTTCAGTTCATATAAATGCTGTTAACCAAGAACAGATGAAGATGTAACAATATCTTGATTATAAATGACAGTTCTGTTTTCCGTAGAATATCTTAAATTGTTAAGAATAAAAATAGAATCTTTGTGATCAATATTGATAGGAATGTAGGTAGCTATTAAAAATGAATTATCAGGAATATTTTCATTTTGACGTCTTTCAACTAAAAACTATTTACATTAATATTAAAATAATTTAAACTATCATAAGTGTTCAGTATAAGGACTTTCTATATCTATCAAAGAAAAATGATGTTCAACAAGAAAATTCTCAGCAGACCATTCTAATGCTTGTTTGATTAGATTATACCACGATTCTGTTCTGATTAATGTACACTATCAAAATTTTTTGTATATCGTATAATACCATGTATTTTTCTAATTCTTAAACAAGTTAATTTCTCAGTCATGTAGGTAGGTTAGGTAGGTTAGGTAGGTAGGTGGTTAGGTAGGGTAGGTTAGGTAGGTAGGTTAGGTAGGTAGGTTAGGTAGGTGGTGGGGTAGGTTAGGTAGGTAGGGTAGGGTAGGTTAGGGGTAGGTAGGTTAGGTAGGTTAGGTAGGTAGGTAGGGAAGGTGAGGTAGGTAGGTAGGTAGGTAGGTAGGTAGGGTAGGTTAGGGTAGGTAGGTAGGTAAGGTAGAGGTAGGTAGGGTAGGTTAGGTAGGTAGGTTAGGTAGGTAGGTAGGTAGGTAGGTAGGTAGGTTAGGTAGGTGGTGGTAGGTGGTAGGTTAGGTAGGTTAGGTAGGTTAGGTTAGGTAGGGTTGGTTAGGTAGGGTTAGGTAGGTTAGGTTAGGTAGGTTAGGTAGGTTAGGTAGGTTAGGTAGGTTAGGTAGGTTAGGTAGGTTAGGTAGGTAGGTTAGGAAGGTGGTTAGGTAGGTAGTTAGTAGGTAGGTAGGTAGGTAGGTTAGGGTAGGTTAGGGTTAGGTAGGTTAGGTAGGTAGGTTAGGTAGGTTAGGTAGGTTAGGTAGGTAGGTTAGTAGGTTAGGTAGGTTAGGTAGGTTAGGTAGGTTAGGTAGGTAGGTAGGTAGGTAGGTTAGGTAGGTTAGGTAGGTTAGGTAGGTTAGGTAGGTTAGGTAGGTTAGGTTAGGTTAGGTAGGTTAGGTAGGTTAGGTTAGGTTAGTTAGGTAGGTTAGGTAGGTTAGGTAGGTTAGGTAGGTAGGTAGGTTAGGTAGGTAGGTAGGTAGGTTAGTAGGTAGTAGGTTAGGTAGGTAGGTTAGGTAGGTAGGTTAGGTAGTAGGTTAGGTTAGGTAGGTTAGGTAGGTTAGGTAGGTTAGGTTAGGTTAGGTTAGGTAGGTTTAGTTAGTAGGTTAGGTAGGTAGGTTAGGTAGGTAGGTTAGGTAGGTTAGGTAGGTAGGTTAGGTAGGTTAGTAGTAGTTAGGTAGTAGGTTAGGTTAGGTAGGTTAGTAGGTTAGGTAGGTTAGGTAGGTAGGTAGGTTAGGTAGGTAGTAGGTTAGGTAGGTTAGGTAGGTTAGGTAGGTTAGGTAGGTTAGTAGGTTAGGTTAGTAGGTTAGGTAGGTTAGTAGGTAGGTAGGTAGGTTAGGTAGGTTAGGTAGGTTAGGTAGGTTAGGTAGGTTAGGTTAGGTAGGTAGGTTAGGTAGGTTAGGTAGTTAGGTTAGGTAGGTAGGTTAGGTAGGTAGGTAGGTTAGGTTAGGTAGGTTAGGTAGGTAGGTAGGTTAGGTAGGTTAGGTTAGGTAGGTAGGTTAGGTAGGTTAGGTAGGTAGGTAGGTTAGGTAGGTTAGTGTAGGTAGGTAGGTTAGGTTAGGTTAGGTTAGGTTAGGTAGGTTAGGTAGTAGTAGGTTAGGTAGGTAGGTTAGGTAGGTTAGGTTAGGTTAGTAGGTTAGGTTAGTAGGTAGGTAGGTAGTAGTTAGGGTAGGTAGGTAGGTAGGTAGGTAGGTAGGTTAGTAGGTTAGTTAGGTAGGTTAGGTAGGTTAGTAGGGGTAGGTAGGTTGTAGGTTAGTAGTAGTTAGGTTAGGTAGTTAGGTAGGTAGGTAGGTTAGGTAGGTAGTTGGTAGGTAGTTAGTAGGTTAGTAGGTAGGTAGGTAGGTAGGTTAGGTAGGTAGGTAGGTAGGTAGGTTAGGTAGGGTTAGTTAGGTTATAGGTAGGTAGGTTAGGTAGGTTAGGTAGGTAGGTAGGTTAGTAGTTAGGGGTTAGGTAGGTTAGGTTGGTAGGTTAGTAGGTTAGGTAGGTAGGTTTTAGGTAGGTAGGTAGTAGTAGGTAGGTAGGTTAGGTAGGTTAAGGTTATATGGTCTTTTTCTTTTTTATATTTTCTTTTGTCTACATATATTTTTTTACTTTTATTCCTAAGACGGCTTTATTTGTGTGATGACTGCCATAGGAATAAGTTTAGTACAATGTGGTATACAAGAACTGGTTGTATTAGACACTAAAATGCTATAATAATGTGTGTATAGTACTGATAAGGTATTTTTTATACGATTGATTTTTTACTTGATTTCCTTTCTTTTTTTTTTTTTATTTATTCTCTATCCTTTTTTTTATGGTGTTTCGTTTTTAATAAGTTTATTCCTGAATTACATTCAGTATGTTGACAATTTTACAAAGTATTTAAATCTCTCTAATTTAGTATCAGTTTATTTATTTACACCTTTATGATTTTATTTATAATAGTTTATTTATAAAGTAAATGTACCGCATTTGTTATTTAAAAAGTTTAAGACAAGTATATGATTTGTAATATTTGTATTATTTGTAATTTATATAATCTGTTTTTTAATATAATATCATTAAAGTATTGGTGGTCTTCATTGCTTAACACTCTTTGTTTGGTAAAATATCTGGGTGTATTCTTCTTGCTTTTTTTGCTTATATCTTTTTTTTAAATAGTGTAAAAGTTCTAAAATCGATTTTATTTTATTTAATTTTTTGGATATTTGAAAATTTAAAAAATTTTCCTATAATTTTATTGTAGTTTATTGTATTCGTACAGTGTATATATTAAAAACGGAAAGAACAAAAAAGTAAATTAAATTAATGTTGTTTGACGATGTTGTTTTCGAGAAAAATGAGAAATTAAAAACAGTAGAAAACGGGTCAAACCAATTTAATCGATTTAAGGCAGTGTGTGTTATTTAATCGAATCTAACGATATTTTATGTGAATAAACATAATGATGTGAATATATTATTATTTTTATTTTTTAAGAGTAATATATATTATATATTAATAAAAATAGTAATATAGTTTATATTAAAAGCTAAGAATAGAATAAGTCTTGTATTATATGTATAAGGACAACATATTTATAGTATTATGTTAATAGTAAAATGATACCAGTATGATTTAAAAGTAAATATACAGTATAAAGACAACATATTTATAGTATTATGTTACTAGTAAAATTATACTATTATGATTTAAAAGTAAATATACAGTATAAGGACAACATCATGTAATTTTAACATGTTTATTTTTTTAACTTCCCTTTCCCTCTATCATTTCATTACAAAATATCGTTTTCTGGTTTCATATTTTCTACAGCTTGTTTCATTACATACTTCGCTTCTCCTTCTACCGCATGGTTATCCAAATAAGCTTCTATGATTCTGTCCAAATCTTCCTGTTTCTTCCCCAATGATTCATAAATCTCTTTATATTCCTCCTCAACATCCAAATCTGGTTCTATACCTGCCAAGTAATAAGATATGGCAGCACACAGCCTGTAAAGACTTTTTTCCATTTTTAAGAAAGTCTGTGCAGCAAGTTCATATTCACCTTGTTTAAAGTATGCCATTCCCAAGTTTTTATTTGCATTCAGCCTGTGATGTTTCCATGAGCTACCACTGTAACAGTCTACTATCTTCTTCATCAAGTCGATTTTTTTATCTAATTCGTCTGAATACTCACATGCCTTTTCAAAAGCGTTTGCTGCCAAATTTTCTCTCTTGCAAGACAGTGCCATTTCTCCACTCTTTACAAAATATTTATAAGCTTCTTCTTTATCGATATCTTTGTAGATTTCTGCTATGTCAATAAATAAGATATGCATTGTATCTGTTGTATTCGACTGGATTCATTAGGTATGTGTCCACTGATTCTTTCACGTATTTTAGTCTTTCCTGTTTATCAGAGCACATCAGAGATACTTCCTTGAACTTGTCAGCCGAGGTTTCATAGTCAGGAGAACAAAATAGACACAGTGGAAAAATTGGTTTTTTTCTTGATTCTTCGGCTTCTTTTATAAGTTTCTTTTTTAATTGGTCCATGATGAGGGTAAACAATAAAAGAAATGAATAAGCATCCCCTTAAGAATAAGCACTTATGTAAATATAATTTAATAGTAAACACAGGAACAAATCCGGTATTCACAAAAAGGCTAATTTTATTCCCTACCTGTTATTAAATATAAATTAATTCTCATTTCTCACTTACCCTGTCTTCCTCACTTACCCCGTCTTCCTCACTTACCCCGTCTTCCTCACTTACCCCGTCTTCCTCGCTTACCCTGTCTTCCTCACTTGCCCTGTCTTCCTCACTTGCCCTGTCTTCCCCACTTACCCTGTCTTCCTCACTTACTTGCCCTGTCTTCCCCACTTACCCTGTCTTCCTCACTTACTTGCCCTGTCTTCCTCTCACTTCCCTCTTCTGTCTCTTATCTTTCTTCTCAATAACATAATCATCCTTACTTACTCCAAATGCACTATTGTGTATTCTACTATCCTTCCTTGTATATGGTATATAAAACTGGTCTCTATAATTATTTGCCTTGACTTCTTCTTCCTTCTTACTTGCTACATCCTTAGTAAAATATTTTTGAAGTCTTCCACTCAAGGATTCCTTCACTTCGAAATACGAATGAATACCAAATTTACTTATCTTCCTCTTATAATCATCAGGAACACTCACTTTACTTCTAAATCGTAAACACTTTTCATATCCTTTCTCTGTCTTGGCTTTCAAGTACAAATACTTGGACACGCCATACTCGTCTAGTACCGTAGAGGGTACTAGACCTATCTCAACATTTTTAAGATACGTTTCTTGTATATTGAAAAAATGAAACACGTCGTCGTACGTAACACAAGAATAACAGGTACCCACTCCCCTTATTCTTCCTACTCTGTGTAAAAATGTTCTTTCATCACATAAATCATAATTTATAACCAAATCAAGCAAGGGGATATCCAATCCCCTTGCTGCTACATCTGTTACTATTAAAATATCAAAACTTCCTTTTATAAAATCTGTAAAATTAGTTATTCTCGCCTCATTGTCCATGCTACTGTATATTCCTCTACAAGAATAATTGTAATCACTAAGAATCTCTAACAGGTAGTCCACTGTGTACTTTGTACTTACAAAAACAATAGCCTTTTTCCCATGTTGAATGTTTTCTCTTTTACTACAATTTTCTTTCTCTTTCTTTTTTCTATTCTTTGTCTCTTCATCTGTGCTATTAATCCTACCCTTTCCTATCACCCCCTTCTTCCTGTTATCTTGTAATATATGGAGTAAGACACTTTCTTTAGACACACTAGGCATGTAAAAGAATAAATATTTTACTTCTTCGTTTATCTTATTATCTACTTCAACTACAGTACAGTCTAAGTGGATGTTAGGCTTAGTAGCACTAAAAAATATCTTCTGACATTCTAGTCTATCATTCAGTACATCAAACTCACTCTTTAAATCTGGCTCTTCTAATATTCTGTCTATCTCATCCACTACTAACATATCATATTCCATTTCTTCTATTCTACCTGGTGTACACACTTCAATTTTTCCATCCATCTCTATATTTCTACTTAAATATTTCAGATTTCTTTTAACTTGATTAACCAATTCTCTTGTTGGAACAATCACCAAAACATTCTTGCTTTCTATCGCTTTTTGTATGGAAGGAATGAGATAACAGAATGTTTTTCCACTACCAGTTCTTCCTATCCCCATCACACTCTTTTTACTAAATACAAGAGGAATTATCTTTCTCTGAATTGGTGTTGGATCTTTAAAAGGTATATTGTAGAGTAGTTGTCTATTAAGATTCATAGTTTTAAAAGATCCTCCTTTTATTTTTATAATAGAGTTCTCCATCGTGGGTTAAAATAAATTAATATTTTACTGTTGTGATATTAGTAAAAACATACTACACACAATCTTATAAGTAAAAACATACTATATATAAACTACACAATCTTATAAGTAAAAACATACTATACATACACTATACAATCTTATAAGTAAAAACATACTATACATGCACTATACAATCTTATAAGTAAAAAAATACTATACATACACTACACAAACTTATAAGTAAAAAAATACTATACATGCACTATACAAACTTATAAGTAAAAACATACTATATACACACTATACAAACTTATAAGTAAAAACATACTATACATACACTATACAAACTTATAAGTAAAAACATACTATACATACACTATACAATCTTATAAGTAAAAACATATTTATTTATCCCAATCACAACATTTCTTAATTCTTTCTATCCTCGACATACTTACTAATCATCTCAACAAGTCTCCTCTTGCACTTTTCCTCTTTTCTTTTCTCCTCCATCTTACTTTCATACAATTTATTCAGTCTCTCATCATCTACTTTATACATATGTACTCCTTCAAGACATCCCTTCTCCACCATTTGTCTATATATGTATCCTTTAAGTCCTTCTATATCCTTGTACCTCTTATATATGTTTTCTAATAGTGCTATATCCTCTGTCATATTATATATCATACTTAGAATTCTTTTACTATATACATTATCTACCTTCAAGTATTCTACTATTCCCTTCTCATATTCGCCAGTAAGAACATACACATTTCCTATATTAGCATGTACATCTCCATATTCCAATACCACATTATGAAATATTTTTAGGCTTTCTTCGTACTTCTTCATTTTTGCCATGCATATTCCCACACCATTGGCCCCATACACGCTACTAAGACATTCTGCGTATAGGTGTATGGAAGAAGTCGATTGGGCCTTGATAAGTTTTTCATAAATTTGACATTCTTTGAATTCCCCGTATTTTACGTATTTGTATATCATTTTACTGTATATATTTTCTGGGTCATAGTATGACATATTCTTGGTTAAGTAGAACAAGTTGTGTTTGACGTACTTGTACAGATCGTGCATGGTATCATTTCCATGTACGGTATCTGTGCCACTTTCTCTTTTATATCTCTTATTTACTTCTCCACTATTTTCTTCTGCTTTTCTATCTTTCTTATACAGGATACTTTCGAGTAATCTTATATCCTCATCATCTACTTCTATCTTATCATAATCTATTCCCTTGTACTTATAATACACCATATTATTCTTTATTATATCCTTATCTAATAATCTATTTTCTAACAGTAACTTATACTTAGTCCTATATGATTCAGTATTGTTCTTTATTCCTGTATTTATATTTATAAAACTTTTTATATCTTCATCTATTTTATGTTTAATCTCAAACTTTTTCTTCTTCTTGTATAAAATATGATACTTTAGATTGTTATATGATATACAATCATAGTCTTCTTTCATACACTCCATCTGTTCTATTCTACATATACCATACTTAGAATACACATTATATTTTAATGATAAAGACTGGGTATAATAATCTACAGCCTTGAGATATTCTCCCTTCAGATGAGCATTCTTCCCTTTAAGGTATAAATATTGATCATTATTAGGAACAGGATATTCATTCAGGACAGAATCAGATAAATTATCATTTATGTATTTTAAGAGAAGATCTACATTATTTTTAGTTTTATCATCTAGGATACTTCCATTAGACTGGAATATTCTTTTGTAGAAATCTTCGTCTATATTTCTACGAAACATTTCTTTTCCCACTTCTGAATTTTTCATGTCTTTACTATTGAATATCCAGAGTGCTTTTAATATTTCATTTGTGTATCCACAGTACTTTCCCATGTAGTAGTTACACAGTTCTATTCCTAGTTTGTATTGTACTTTATTAAAGTAACTTAAAGCTTGTCCATACATCTTATTCTTCAGGCTGTTGTACCCCATGAGTACATAGTACGATTTGTGTTTATACTCCGACTTTATTGAGATGGGTCTGTTGTGTATCATGTCCAAGGACATGATGAACATGTCTTTTGTGGAGTATGTAGATGGTATAATATCAAGTATCTTCTTACAGTATTCATATTCCTTCTTGTATACGTATGCTATCTTGTATTGGGTAGAAGAAGAGAGATTAGAATCCTTTACTATGTAAAGAAGAGAATCAAAGTCCTGCCCTTTTGGAAGATCTTCAGTGTCAAAAGTAAGAGAAGAGTCCGAGTCTATTTTGATTTTGATGATCATTTTAAGGGTGTAATGTAAGTGTGGAAAAGAGTGTTATAAGCATGGTACAGTATGTTCTGATCACAAAGACTTAACTCAAGCTTAGAATTAAAACCATCTACAAGGATATCATCATTTATGCATGTAAAACATATTTAAAATACAAATTATGCTTGTTCTTAGTTCAAGTTAGTCTTTATGTATAAAAAGATTGGATTTTAGTATTTATAGAGAAGATGAATAACAAGAATCTTGTACTATTATTATTCTCTATTATCTATCATACTACTATTATTACTATCCTTTATTATTTATACTCTATTATTATTATTATCCTCTCTACTCTATTATTATACTACTATTATTATTATCCTACTATCCTCTCTATTCTCCTCTCTTCTCTATTCTCTCCTTCATTTTAGTTTATGCATCCTTCATAAATAAAAAGTTTTCCACCCCTCATGAACTATGTCGAAATAGGACGACTTGTTGCACCAGTACTAAAAACACAAAGAAAATTCAAAGCTGTCATAGCAGGAATCATAGACAGCAAATTCGTGGTGCTGAGAAAACCAAGAAGTCAGTATGAAGTAGTCCCAGTTACCTCTTTTGTATTGCTTGATGAAGTAGTGGATGTCAAGAAAATGAGTGATGAAGAGGTGGACGAAGTACTGAAGGTAGAAGTAGAAAAGAAGATGAATGACTTTGAAAGATACAAGATGAACCTTAAGGAGGACATTAAGCAATCTGTATTGAAGGAAAAAGGATTCTAATAAATAATTTATAGGTACTATAATGATAGGGACTAGTGTCATGAAAACTTTCTTTTATTAATAGAAGTGAATAATGTCATAAGATGATGATATATTAAGTGTAATGTGTACATGTACTTATTTATTAATTTAATACTATAAATAGTGTATGTGATAAATTATGGATATTTAATTATCACTTCTTTCAATTTTATTGGTGGGGTGAGATGAAACACTGTTTCACTTGTGATTTGTTTTATGCAAACATAATCAATCAAAACAAAGTTTGTATTAATAGATCATATTTGGTTCTATTAAAACAAAATATATGAATTAACACTCTTTTTATTTTAATAAATTTATAGTAACCTCCCTATCATCTTACTACTAGATATTTTAAAAACGAAAGTTTGTTTTTTTAGAACTAATTATGATCTATTAATACAAACTTTATTTTTTTGGAACTAGATATGTTTTATTAAAACAAACTTTCTTTTACTTAAACAAACTTATTCTATTTAAATAAATTGTAATTTATTAAAAACAAAATTTATTTTTATTAAATTATATCCTTACTGCATAAATGAATGACAATCATCTGTACATGTTACTAGAATTAGAAAAAATAAGACATAATCACATAGAAGGAATATGGGTGTATCCAAGTGATACACTAGAGTTTAACATTATTTACATTAAGGATGGAGATATCAAAAACACTTCTATGCATAAAGAAAGTATAGAAGGGAAATGGATTATTAAGGAATATGAATTTAGTCATGTTGATGCTATTGACATGTTAAGAGAAATAAAAAAAATGTTTGGTTATAATAAGACCGAGGGATATACAAATATGGATAATTACATAGAAAGTGTAAATGATTACAAAAGTGAAGAAATTATTAAAGAAATGGAGAAGTTTTTAGATAAAAAAAATAAAAAGAAGACTTTTGTTTATGATTTAGAAAGGAAATACAGAGACAGTAGTACTCATCTTATAGAGAATATATGTGAAGAGACATCAAAGGAAGAGTAAACTTTATAGACAAATAGTGTATTAAAGGTATAAGATACTAAAATAAGACACATTCGTGCTTATAACAGCCGTAGATAGATTATACATCATCATATGTTTCTTCTAGTACACAATAATATTGGAATATACTTTATATTTATAAATAAATATAAGCATTCTACTGTCTATATGATAGAAATATGTCAATCACCATTGGTCTCTTATCTGACACTAAACAGAAACTGTTTCATAATCTGAGAAGATTTTATAAAACTTAAAATATTGGATAGAAGAATGAATGATAAGGACACTAATAAGCCTATAGAAATGCCCTCTCGGGGGAGACCAAGGAAGAAAGATCATGTTTCTGGCTATATTTTTCAAAATGATTATGCACAAAATAGACTATATCAACCACCAATTGGTCATGGAAGTATTCCTAGTCCAGGAGGAACTAATGATATGATTATTGAAGATCAGATGGTTGGGAGGATGAGGCCATACAGTATGAAAGAAGACCAGTCAATTGTTGATAAATTTAAGATGATAGGAAATGTGTTTAATAGGAATACAGAGGATGTAAGAAGGGAGGATGTGGATTTTAGTAGAAAATATTCTAGTATGGAATATAATTACAATAGAGGAGATTTAAATTATAGTAGACAAGATTCCTCGGCTTACAACAAAACAGATTCCTCAAATTATAACAGAATGGATTTTTTTAATGGTAAAGATCCTACAGTAGGATATAAAACAGAAATGAATTATAACAGACTAGACAATAGATATAATAGACCAGATTCAGATTACAATAAAATAGACTTGAGTTATAATAGAGACATATTCAATGATAAAGATAATACCATGATGTATAATAAAGAATCATTCAGAATAAATAAAGATACTTATAATAGTGATTATCCAACTATTATGGATAAAAATGTAGGAATAGAAAAACAAGTTAGAAATCAAAGTTTATATAACCAATTAGAAGATGGTTTATATAATATACCTGTTAACAAGGGATATTTGTATACAGGACAAACACATAGAAATAATCTAATGTATCCTTCTGATACACAATTTATAGAGAATGAACATCATATGAATGATCAGATACCCTATTATTCTATTAAATCTCCCAATATGTCTTATAGTACTCCAAATGGAATGTATAGACCTATGATAAATACAGAAAGAAATGATTCCTTTGATAATCAGTGGTTTTATAAGAAAAAAAGGAAAAGTAATCCTATTTTATGGCACTACGTGAAGAATACGGGTGATAACTTTCAGTCTCTGATTCATCCATCCAAGTATTCTAGTTTAAATTACATTCAAGGGATTGATCCTGTAAAAAGTAAAAGACAGCCAATGGAAAGGGAATACAATAATAGTATTCTTCCTTTATTCCTTAATTCAAATAAGGAATTGAATAATGAATACAGACAAGTAATATTGAATTTTAAACGAAGAGTAAGTGAACTAGACTTTTCTAATGTAACTGTCCACCAACTTAAACTTTTCATGAAGGAATTTGGACTAAATCACACAGGAAAAAAAAACGAGCTAATTGATAGAGCAAAAAATACTTTAATTAAGATAGAACAGGCAACCGCTAATAGAAAGAAAGGCGACGAACAGAAGGCGGTGGCAGATGAAAAAGTACATGACGATTTTGAAAGTTGCTTTTTTTAGTATTAAATTTAGGAAGCCAGCTATTTATACGCGGGTCAAGATTTATGATATCAACAAGTCATTTAAACAAGATTTAAAATCTACACTATTGCCCTTATTGGAAAATATCCCAATATGCAAGTATTTATTTAATAAATTTTTGAAAAATCTTCATACTTTTTGTTAAATTTACTCTTGTATTCTAGTGCCTGGTCTATGATACTTTTAGGAACACCAGCCAGCTTAGCAACATTTATTCCGTTAGAATCCTTGCATATTCCCTTAGACAGTTTGTATAAAAAGACAACCTCGTTGTCTTTTATTATAGTATTCATATATCCAAGGGAAAACTCCTCAGAAGTAGATAGATTATGATAATGTGTAGAAAAGAGAACACGACATTTTTTGTTCTCCAAATAATTTAGAACTGCTTGTGCTATACATTCTCCATCTTTAGTAGATGTCCCTCTCCCAAGCTCATCCATTATTATAAATGACTTGGATGTACTATACCTCAATATATTAGATGCCTCAGAAAGTTCTACCATAAAAGTAGATTCTCCTTTTGCTAAATTATCAGATGCACCAATTCTACAAAATATTCTATCGAATATGGGACATTGAAATTTCTCAGCACATACCTTTAGTCCCATATGGTACAATAAAATATTCAAACACATTGTTCTCATAAAAGTAGATTTCCCTGCCATATTTGGACCTGTCAAAATAAGAATGTTTTTATCTTCTACATATTCGCTAGAAACGTATTCCTTGTATATTGGATTTTGTAATCCTAACATATTTATTTTCTCTGATATTTCTGGTTTACATACGTTATTCTGATTATTGAATACAGAAAAAGATATTAAACAATCCAATGTACTCATTTCTTCTATTATATTACAAAATAGATTATCCCAATCTAATAAACTATCTACAGCTCTATTAAATAAAGACCCTTGAGATTGAAATATCTTTTCTTCTATTATTATATATTCATTAATCATTTCCTTTATTTCCTTAGTGTAATATCTATTAGCGGATTTAGTACCACTTACCAAAAAATACTCATTGGACACTTTAAGTGCCTTTGGTACTTCTATCTGATATATTTCTTTTCCTATATTCTTATATGATATATCTTCACACTTCAATTCCTTCTTCTTTGCTTGTAAATATTCATTAAAATTTTGAATCAGAATTCCTTTTTCTTTTATTAAATTAGTTATCTCATCCATATTTTCTTCCCCAGGATATACTTCCTTATCAGTAAATCGATACCTTTTATTGTATTCTTCTATAAAAACATTCAAATTTATGCAGTTAATAAATTCTTTCTTTTCATTAAGCATAAAATATTCTGTATAAGAATACTTATCGTATTCCGATAAAATATCCATAACCTCTTTATAAATACTTACAACTATTTTCATTTTATCTAATAAACTAATAAGATCTTTCAACTTCCCATTTCTTGAAGATATTTTTGAAAAATTTCTTTCTAAATCACCAAGTACCTTAATATGGTTTCTTATCCTATCTGTATTACTTTTCTCAAATATTTCTACAATATTCTGCCTTTTAATAATATCGTCAGAAGAACATAAAGGAGATAACATCCATCTTCTTAATTTCCTCCTTCCAAATAATGATGTAGTATAATCTATAGAATTAAACAATGTCTTGTTATACTTATTTTCTAACATATCCATATTTATAATAGTAGATGTATCTAATAATAATCTACAATTTATATCATCAAATATATCAAATTTACATCTTTCTAGAGATTCTTCTCGTCTTAGATACTTCATATAATTATATAACCACGTATAACATTCATTTTCTTCTTCACCAAATCCTTCTATTCTTTTTCTTACACCTTCTTTAGGTTTTATATGGATTCCAAAAAAATCATATTTTCTTCTACTTATGTGCTCTTTTATGTGGCACTTTACTGAAATGTTCTTTAAGGCACTCAAATATTCATCATCACAAAAAGACTTAAAAAAGACTTTGGAAATACTCGCATCATACAACAAAACAGAAAAATGATTTACAAAATTACACACGGAATCTTTCATACACGAAGTATTTTTCCTTATAACAATAATTTGACTAGCTGGTGATCTCATATGATAAGTATCATAGATAGTTCCTTGTGTTATAATTTCTTTTAGCTCTCTATTTATGATTTTTTCTTTACTTGGACTATTTTTTGCCTTCTCCACACTTGAAATATTCTTTATTCTATCCATACTCACATCACTACCTACACTCATTACAAAGGAGTCTCCATCCGACTTCTTTTCTCTAATTTGCTTACCTATCATATTCTCAGTCTGATCCACTCTCGCGACTTTATACCCTGCGTCCAAAAACCTGGTAATCCATTCATCAAGACTTCCTTCCGGAAACCCTGCCATCTTCATATTCACTCTATCAGTTATTCTGAAATTAAACAACCTGGAAGCTATTTCTGCATCATTCTCATACAATTCATAAAATTTTCCTTTTTTAAAAAATACTATTGCATCCCAATAATCTTTTTTTATTTCCCAAAACTGTCTTTCAAATGGACTCATTTTTTTCAGTTCTTTTTCTGATATGTACAAAGTAGAACAGTCATATTCCACATCGTCCGGCGTTCTACGATTTCTATCATGAATGTCATTTAAAAAGTTGTATCGTTCTTCTTTTTCTACAATCCCGGTGTTAACTGGTACTCTTGGTTTATCTGTCTTTAACCTTTTTAAATTCTCCTCTGATAAACAATTCTCATTTTGAACAGTTTCTATTTTTTCTTTTTTCTTCTTTAAATAATCTAACAAGTTACTTTCCTTCATGGGTTTCTGATTCAATGATTCTATTTATGCAAGATAAAGAAAATAAAAAACGAAGAAATTTTTGAAAAAACTGGAAATATAAATTATTATTTAGATTTATCTATGATTGTACGATGGACTGTGTTTGTTGTGGTATACAGCTTGTAATAAGTATTCCTTATCTCGTATATGTTTAAAGATAAAATATTATTTATGCATGACTAAAATTATATATAGAACTTATTTTTAAGAATAAAAAAACTAAAAAGTTACTGTGGATGTTAGTATAACTTGTAAAATAACTACTATTCATGATTAGGTTGACATTTTTTATTTATAAACGAGGTTTCCATAATAAATCCGCTTTTGATTCTAACAGTTATAGATAGATTAACATCTTTTAAACTTTCTGTTATGTTTTTCTTAATATTTAATTTAGATGGATTGTATACAACAAAATAAATATTCACAGAAAAATCACCATTATCTATTCTAAATACAATTCTTAATGTATCAGGCCTCTTCTACAAGATAAAAAGCATTTAATAATTTCATTTATTGTGACTTTAAGGTCACTACTCTTAAGTCATCTCCGATATATCTTTTACACCACGTGAAAGATATCATCTTTCAAAATTTCTTTAACTTCAAATGAAGCTTCCGATTTTTTATTTGCCTTAATGTTATTTTCAACATCTTTTATCCAATTTTAAAGATATATTTATTAGTTTTTTGAATATACTTATATCTTGTTTAAAAATGCCTGTTCTGGTTAATTATAGCTTCTTTGTGTTCTTCTAACAGGTTAACATTTTAATTTCATTACATTAAGAAATACAAGAGCTAAAGCACTTATTACTTTCAAAAAGTACAAAGGGTGTTTTTTGATAGATTCGTGTACAGTACTATTATAATTATAAGCAGCTTTATCCAAAAAATTATTCCATTTTCAATTTTATTCTCTCAATAATGTGTAGCAGAATGGATCCCTTGAACTTCTTGAATCATAACATCTCTGTTGTTATAAGGTATTACTTTTTTGTGGTTCTTTTCTTACAAAAAAGTTACAATAACTTTTTTATAAGTATAAAGTTTATAAACTTTTTTAATAATCTACATTTTTTGTACTTGGTTTCTTCAAAAGTATTCAACTGATTGGAGTTCTACCAAAAGAAAACGTATTCTTCTGATGTTTTTATGCATCTTATATAAGAAATAAGTATCAAATAAGTAATAGAGAGTGGTACATTAAATATATACGTAGTACTAATAGTGAGTTCAATTCCGACAATTATTGTTACGTTTCTGTAATATTGTGGAACGAATATTATAAACATCTGAAAAACAGAACATCGTTGTGCTGTTGGCGCGCGATAATAAATGTTTATCAGGTTATTTATACTTCTATTTATTCTGAGTGACGAGTAAATAATAACATGATTAACTGTGAACAATATGTATGTTTACAATTTCACATTGCTAAACTTCTTTTCTATCCTTACTTCTAATCTGCTATCTTTGTAAAGCAGATATAGTAAACAAAACGTTTAATTGGCTTTCTTGTCAACATCTTTCTAAAGATTTCTTGGCATTTATGCAAATATAAAAAATTTATATTTTGTAAATTTTTTATTTATTGATATAACATCTACATTCAATAAAAAATTCTATTTTCATTTGTACAAATAGATATTTATGTTATAAATATTTCATTCTGAGTTTATTATGTTTTTATATATGCGGTTGACATTGTACTTTACAAAATTTTTTTTATAAATAAAAAAAATTCTATAAACCCATGATCCTATTTTTAAGTTTGTACACTTGTACTCTACCAAATATTTATGATACATTTGGTGATATAAACTATACGTTGAGAGCTTTCAAAGTTTATGAACAACAAAAGCATGTATACGTTAAAGAAATCTTAGTAACTGAAATAGAAAACATTTTCGAAGAAATGAAAAGTATTTGCAACAAGTATGAAGGCAATGATACTATTATAATTCCTAATAGAAGAATGAATAAATTTCTGGTAGATATTAATGAGATAAAAAATACATTTGGTTTATTTAATAACAAAAATATCGATATTAAACTGTTTTTACAAGAAATGAGTAAGAAAATATATCAAGAAAGCGTTGATGAAAACGAAGTTGAGGATGAAATACTTACTTTCGTACCGAAAAACAATATGTATTGGTGTGAGTGTAAAAATATATTAAGAGATATTTATACTAATATATTAAAAGTATTAAACTTGCTAACACATGAAGATTTAGAAAACATAAAAACCCTTTCGTTGAATCTAGAAACTATATTGAAAAATCAAATTTTGTATGTGTGTAGTATAGAAAACAATATTAACGAGATTTCTGACAACTCATATATAAATTCTAAGGATCAACATAATGTGGTAAATTCTATGGAATCAGATATAAAAATAATTGATGATGACAAAAATATACAAAAACGAAAACATCATTTTAATGACGCAGATAGTCCAGATGCAAAAGTAGTAAAAACAAATCCACAAAAACCAGATAAAATAGATGTAGAAAATTTAAGTGTAAACAGTCATCGGGAAGAAAACTGCAACGGAATAAATAAGATATTAGATAATAATGCTAGTAAAGATAATAATATAACAGAAACTACTAAAAGAGAAAAAGAAATAAACAACATTTTGTCTATAAAAAGTTATAGAAGATGGTTTTATGAACAAATTATCGAAATTTTTGATTTACTAAACTTGGATTCTATCATTAATATTTGTAAAGAAGCAGAAATAATTAAAAACGAACTATCTGACATTTATATAGATTGTAGAGAAGGTTTGGTTGACACAAGAAACATGATAATTCATTTGTGTAATGTTTACAAAAGTCTTAATAAAACAGAAGACTTGGGTATCAATAAAAAACAGATATCAGAAATTTTTAATTCTGAAAAAAAAGATGATAATGATCAGGTAGCAGTTTTAAAAGCATTTGATGAGTATTTTAGTTTAGTAAATAATATTTTGAATGATAAAATACCAATAGAATTTACTGTGAACGTTCCAGGAAAAAAATAGAAAATATCATGTCGGTAATATGATTTATATAAGAATCAGAAAGAATTTTAAGTCTATATTTAATGAAAAAAGATTTAAAGATACAAAAAAAGAATGGTTTGATTTAATTAGAGATAATATAATTGAATTTGTTGAAAATATAAAGTATTATACAAAAAAAAGGAAGTGTATTTGAAACATTTGTTGAATGGGATATATATAAACAGGCTAGGAAAGTTTTCTGACGTGGACATTTTTGTTCGATTTTATTTAACAAGAAAAGTTTATTCTTCTATTTTAGAATCCGAGTCGGAAAATAAACTTCGTCGTATAGCTGAAATAAGACTGTGTTTGCATTTTATAAACTTAAAAAAACAAATATACGACGATTGTCAACTTTTTGAGTTGTTTTGTAAGTCGTCAGTAGATTACGATAATTATGACTTAGAAACCAAGAAATATATACAAGAAGTTATTAATCTCTTTTATAAGATGGTAGAAGAAAGAAAATTGGACCAAAATCTACTTAAAAAGTTGTTTTTTTGTACTGAAGTAATAGCTAATAATTTTTATGGAAAATTCAAAAGTGTTTTGTTGAAAAATATATTATCGACTGAAGACTTCTCTAAAGATACACTTTATACGTTTATTGTCAAGATGAATATAAGAGTAATGAACAAAATAAAAGTTAAAGAAGTTGTTATTGACAAGTCACAATTCAAAAAATTAGAATAATAAAGGGTTTACATAAATCACGTAAATGTTTCTTTATTGCGGTCCGGCAGTGCTAGTAACCGTATTCAATAGAGGACGTCTTGTCGTTGATATGATTTTTAAAAGAATCGAATATAAATTTAAACCTATTGTCGTGGATATGTTTCCACGTTTATAATGTTTAGTATTTTACACCATGCAGGGACATGATGAACAAATAAATTATTACATGGCGACAGCAGCGAAATCCATTAGGACGTTTGAAGGAGGAGAAGAGGAAGACATCGAAGAATGGCAGAAGGAAGGGATGTTAATAATTAGGATTAACAATCTCAATGACATGGATGCTGTGAAACTGGTGGTGATGCGATGACATATGTTACATCGTTATATGATTTCTGCAATGAGACACTAACTTGGAATGGTATCGTGGACGCTCTTAAGAAAAGGTTTTCAAGCCAGAAGAGCACAGATGAGATACTCTCAAGATTCTTGTCCATTAAAACAGCAGAGACGCATGAACAGTTTGTAAACATGCTTAAAGATGCGGCAATATTAATGCACAGAGGATGTATAAATAGCCCATCACTTATAAGGCTTGTAATATCAAGATCGCCGTCTGAAGTAAAGAGTTTATTATATCAATTTGCATGCCAGAATTCCGAGTGGAATTGTTTTTGTAAACAAGCAGAAGAATCAGCGTAGTTAGCTTTTCCTGAAAAAGTAATAAATAGGGTAGAGACAGAAAAAAATATTAAGAAAAATATCCATAAGAGTAAAACGGACAACAAACGAAAGGAGAAACAATTTGAATGTATAGTACATGGGCGTGGTAACCATGCAACAGAAAATTGTTTTGTCATTAAAAAACTTGAAAAAAATAGATGGAGAAGAAAAGTTAATATGAATATTGTGGAAGCTAAAATTGACGAAGAAGGGTACGATTCAGAGGAAACCGAAAATAAAGAATTTAGGTGTTTGTCGTGTAACGGGTATAAATCTTATTATAATCCTTTCTTTATTGATGCTACGATAGAAGGAAAGAAACATACAGCGCTAATCGATACAGGCGCAGACATATCTCTGATTAATGTACGAAATATTGCTCCTGACGTACCAGTGACAAAGACTCAAGATGTAGTTAAGAGCGCCGATGGGACCAAAATTCCAATCATAGGAATAGCCAAAGATCTAAGAATACAGGTTGAAGGAAAGGTCTTCACGTTTTCCCCCCTTGTATGTAAGAAATTGCCTATATATACGATATTAGGTATTGATACCATAAAAGAAAATATCTAGTTATTAGACATAGGTAGAAAGAAACTAAGTAGACAATGCTATAGATGTAAACATAGCATACATAATGTGACCAAAGAACAAATAGCCACGGAAAGATACAAACAACTGTTCAAGACAGAAATTTCAGATATGCAAACGTGTGCTTCAAGACCGCATAGGATTGTAACGAAGGAAGGAGCACCACTTTATCAAAAACCGTATAGAGTTCCGATACACTGGGTGGAACCGATTACAGTAGAAGTAGAAAAACTACTGAAATTGGGAGTAATTAGACACAGTAATAGTCCATGGTGTAGTAGAGTTAACCCAGTCACAAAACCAGATGGATCGCTAAGAGTGTGTGTAGACTACAGAAAACTTAATGAGATAACCATAAAGGACAGATATCCACTGCCAAGAATAGATGAAATACTGGATCGATTGGCAGGCGCTAGAATCTTTTCTTGTCTAGATGCAACATCTGGCTATTATCAGATTGGGATAAAAGAAGAAGACAAACAGAAAACCGCGTTTGCGTGGAAAGGAGGATTATACGAGTTTAATCGCATGCCATTCGGTTTATGCAACGCACCGGCAACGTTTCAGCGTGCAATGGATGGAATTTTTAATGGAGACTTTAACGACTTTGTTATTCCATATTTGGTTGATGTTATTGTGTATTCAAGAAACGAAGATGAGCACGAGAAACACCTTGAGAAAGTATTATTAAGAATTAAAGGTGCAAATCTTATTTTAAATAGAAAGAAATGTAAATTCTTTAAGCGAGAAATTAAAATCTTAGGAAACATTGTCAAGGAAGGATTTGTAAAACCAGACCCAGAGAAAATAAAAAAAAAATAAAAAAAATAAAAATATTTATTCATCAATCAAAGAAAAGCCACCCAGCAAGTAAAAACTTCAATCAACAAATATCCGTGCTAACACACCAGCTTACCATTAAGGCCTTGCTTATAGGAGAATACAAAATCCCTTAGGATCAAACACCTTACTCTACAGTAAGACCCGTGCTCAACGGGGTTTGCTAAGAAGATAATATGCCTGTCCCATGGGGAAATTAAGTGGACTTGATACCACCAGACACTAAAAACTACGGCTTCAGTAGTCATGCCAAACCTCTCCCAGGTTGAAAATTAAATTTGTTTTCTTGTTATTTCTAACATCAGTTTCTAGCACTCACCTGCTTGGTTTTCTTGCTATGGCTAGCATCATTTTTCTTCGCTTATTAGCGTATTGGCACAGTATGCCTGTGGTGACGCATTCTCTCCTGGACAAGTTTGAACCTCGTCACCACTAGTTTTTCACAAAACTTTACTCTTTCGAGTAAAGATTTTCTCATCTCTTGACAGCTTTTAACACCATCAGTATTTCCTAAGATCATCTTGACCTTCTCTTGTTTGGAGATACCATCAATGGTCAACTCCTGTATTTTTTGCTCATATCGAGCTCGTGTTTCTGATAAGGCAGGACAAGTGATCAGAAAGTGTTCCAAGTCTTCTTTCTCACCATCACAGAGATAGCAATGATCTCTGTAATACCCAGGTATTCTGTTAGCACTGGCCAGAGCAGAAGACCATCTCACTAGATTACATCTTAATCTAGTGTAGATCCTTATCTGTTTGTTGTTTAATTTGTTTAGTATGTACTTTAGCTGGGATCTGCCTATTCCATACTTGATTGCTTGTTGAGATGCTAGAGTTTTGTTAAGCGTAGTTCTACTCTCTAGCACCTCAATCACTTTTCTTCGTGTGACTTTAAGGTCGCTATTCTCAAAGTCATCTCCGATATATCTTTTACACCAACGTCTTGTACGTGTACTCCACGTGGTTCTTCTTTCTTTTGGAGGTTGTGTTAACAACTCCGATATAATAGTCTTATTTCTGGACCATTTCTTTATTGCTCTCAGTCTATTAAGAGCTGCTTGTATATGAACTCGCTTGATGTCAAGCTCGTCCATTAATCTTTCTAGAGAAATAATTTTCGTATGGAAGATCATTCTCATGGCTTTTCTCAGGATTCTATTAATCCTACTTGCTCTTGCACTTGACATTCCCCACAACTCACTTCCGTACATAAGTGCAGGTACAAGTACACATTTTATCAGCAAGCCTTTAAATAGCAAGCTTATTCCTTTATTTAGAAGCTTCGGTTTCAAAATTTCTAATGCTTTTTTTCCTCGTGAGGCACCATCCCTCACGATATGGTCTTCTAGAGTGTGTCGGTTAATCAGCACACCTAGATATCTGTATTCTGTGACCTCTTGGATCACACCAAATTTTGTGTTGATAGTAAATAATTCTCTATCAACTTGTTGTGTTAGTGCACTCCAATGAAGTACACCACATTTCTTGCTGTTGATACGCATCTCATTATCAACAGCCCATTGTATGATCTTTTTTACCTTTTTCTGAAGAT
Source organism: Pardosa pseudoannulata (assembly GCA_032207245.1). Classification (NCBI taxonomy): domain Eukaryota; kingdom Metazoa; phylum Arthropoda; class Arachnida; order Araneae; family Lycosidae; genus Pardosa; species Pardosa pseudoannulata. The sequence goes on along the minus strand of JAGEOH010000016.1, from coordinate 1,381,356 downwards.
CTTGTTTATCTGTACCAAAGACAACAATGTCATCTGCAAACATCAGTCCTGGTACTCGTATTGTAGACTGTGGTACAGCCACTCCTTCTATGCAATCAAACACATCATTAATAAATATGTTGAATAGCATTGGTGAGCAAGGACATCCTTGTCTCACTCCTTTCTTGTAGCTATAGCCACTACTTGTTTCACCACCAATCTTTACTCTCATGGTAGTATCTCTGTATATATCCTTTAGTGTGTTAATCAAGTACACTGGGACATTCAATTGTTCTAGTTTTCTGAACAACAGTCTATGACTTACGTTGTCATATGCTTTTTCAAAATCGATGAAGCACATATATGTGTCCATACCTTTGAATTCTCTTCTTTTAACAACCTCAAGTAAGGTTGTTATCTGGTTCATACATTCCTCTCCAGCTCTAAACCCAGCTTGGTATGGAGAGAGAATATTGTTTATTTCGACATACTGGGTTAGTCTATCGTTGATTATTTTTAAGTAAACTTTACTTATCGTGTTTATGAGGGATATTCCTCTGTAGTTATTGAGATCACTCTCATCACCTTTTTTGTGTAGACAGACCATGTCTGCTGCACTCCATTTATTAGGAGGAGGTCCTCCTGAGATGTAGTTATTAAACTCATTCAGTATAAATGAGTTCAACGGGTTTTCTACTGCTAGCAGTTTTTTGTATAGTTCAGTAGGGATTTCGTCCGGTCCTGAAGCTTTATTGTTTCCACAGTTTTTAAGTGCGGTAGACAGTTCTTCTTGTGTGATAAGATCAATATCACTCCAGACTATTGCTTTGGTATAGATGGTATCATCAACTACCACTGGTTTTGATAGGTTTTTGTAGAAATCGTTAGCGATTTCTAGTTTCTTGCTGAGATCATTATGCATAATCCCATTGTTATCTTTAAGACCGACAGTGTCAAGTCTTACTGAGACTGTTCCAGTTCCTTTTAACCATCTCCAGAATTCTCTGGATTTGTTCGTTTTGTAGAATTGGACACCTTTCAGTGCCCAAATTCTTGCTCTGTCTTGTCGAATAGCTCTAATTGCTACTTCGACTTGGGCTTTCTGTGTCACATATCTTTCAATAGTCACACTATTTCTGTTTCGAAGAACTTCTTTAGTTGCTCTCCTAAGTTGTTTGATGACATTTACATGTCTCCATCTCATTGGTAAACCTTTCCAGGCTTTTTTCTTCTTGTAGATTCTTACATTTCTACACTCTTCTTTCATAACCACAGGTAAGTTCTCCATGGTTATGATGCGGTTTTGCAACCTCTGTTCTAGACGACGGATCTTATTAGGATTCTCCATCTCCTTTTTGTTATAAGTGTACACATCTAGTTGTTTAGGAGAAGGTATTTCTATCCTTCTTCTAAGAACTAGATGGTCACTTATTGACCATCTTCGTGAAATTATTATCTTTTCACGATCTTGTTCTAGCACTCTAAAGATTGTATCGATACGTCTTTTCGAGCGCTCACCTGTTCCTAGGATACGAGTCCCTAGTTTAGAATTGTACTTTATCAGTGGAGTTAAGCCTCCAGCAGACAATCTTTTTTTGAGAGCAGACTCTTTATAATTCATGTCCCCCATCACTATAATTTCCTTGTAGCAGTTTTTCATCTTCTCAACATTTAAAAGATTTATCAATTTTGTTAAAGTTTCAAGCTTTAACTCTTTCCGTTGCGGAATATAAACATTAACCACTAGGATCTTTGTCCATCCCTCTTCTGTTTTGATCTCAACTACCGTTTGTAGTATGTTGACATCGTCTCCCTTCTTGGAGCATCTTATTGCTCCATCGTTTCTTACCAAGGTTAGTAACCCCGGTTTATTTTTTCCTATGCATTGTGTCTCAATGCTAGTGTACTTTTCTTGCATATATGGGATAATGGAAGTCTTCCATGTCTCCTGTATACACATGATTAATGGTTTCTCTTCTCGTAGAAGAACTTGTAGTTTTTCTCTTTTACCACAGAGATGGTTGATATTAAGACTCATGAGAAGTGCTTTTTTAATCGTCTTTTTGTTTATTTGTACTACATCATTATCAGTAGTACCTCGTGTTGTCTTTTTTAATACCGGAAGACCTAATCTTTTGCAGGCCCCAATTAGTATTTGTTTGTAAGTCTTTCTGACTATACATTGTTCTTTTGAAGTATCCTTTCTTCGATACTTCTTTACTGCGTATATAGCATTAGATAGACCCGGTTCTAATGCTATAAGAATGTTTTTAAGGTTAGACACCTTTAAATGTCTTGCCCGTATCTCTACTAGGCAATAATTATTTAGCATATACTTCTCATATACACTTCTTCTTATGCTAAGTTTTACCATAGCTCGTGATTTAAAGTACTGATGTGTACTTTTTTTTGTTTTATAACATGTACGACGACCTGTTACAAGAGATTTTTTGTTTTTAAACATTTTAAAAACTCGTTTATTATGGATACCACAAAACATTTTATTGAATCGTAGATCCTTGTTTTTCCTGGGCAGGCTCACCCACATTTTCTTCCACAAACAGAATATCATAAAGATTACTTCCACTTGATAGTTTTCTCTTCATGTACTTGCATGAGCGTACAAGCGGCACAAAGTTTTTGTAAGATTTTTCTAATCGTGAGAGCTCATTCATCACGATTTCTTTTTTTGATCCAAGGAATTCTGCCAGATATTCATACTCTGTACAGATCCGGATTTCCTCAAAAGATTTATAAAGCTTTTCTACTGCCCTGTGGCAGACACTGTTTCTAAACATAAAGAGAGTAGCTTCTTCATGTTTAAAATGTTTTATTAGGGGGAGATCTTTAGTCTCCACCCCACATATCGCGGCCCATACATCCTTTGACAGATGCGAACCTTTAATTTCTATTCCCTTCGCTAACGCGAAGCGGAATTTACATTCTTCTGGAGGTTTTCCCTCCAGAGCTATCTTTATGAGGTCTTGCCTGTTCAGACAAGACGCCCAGTTTTTTTCATTTTTGATACTTTTTTTATCACCCCCACCTTTCTTCATGTGGAAGCGTCTGTTTTTTCCGTTTATAATTAAACTCCTCCTTTTTTACAACCAATGACGGTTGCACTAACTTTTTCGCTTCCACATGATGCTTTTGTTTTGATGCAGAGATATCAATCTCTACTTCCATTTGTTCAAACACAGAGTGTTTATTGGTCTCTTCTTGTCTTTTAACAAGCTGTTGTTGTTTTATCAAGTCTTTCGACGAGATAATATCTTTAGTCGTCAGACGACTTGTCCGTTTGCAAGTAGAGAAAGTATCCTCTATTTTTCGTTTTTTTAAGATATCCCATATCTTATTGGTTTTGTTGCTCTTGTCACGGAGCTCGTTTTTTGATTTACATGAAGTGACAACTTCTTCATGCAAATTGGTTGATTCGTCACATTTAGTGACATTTGCTTGTTGATCTTTATACAAGATCTCATTTCGTATGATAGTCGGATGGGATCTCCTATCATTCGCTTTTTGGTTGGACTTTTCCGCTATTGGGTACTTATCTTCAACCTCTCTCTCTTCGGATGACTTGTCACTTTTGTGATCAGCCTCCTTTTTGTTCCTTGACCTTCCGTCATTCATTTCCTCTTGCAAGCTCTTTATCTTGCTCTTTTGTTTTTGGAGTTGACCAAATAACAACTCCAAGTAGTTTCCTTGCATTTTTATCAATGCAGAAGTGCTTTCCATATACTTTTTCAGATTATACAAATCTTCTCTTGTTCTTTTCTCTGGCTCAGTCAAAAACTTGCGACTTAACACTTTTCGAGCCAATGAGTGGAATCTTTTTTGCGACTTCAGAATGTCACATCTAATTTGGTTGGCAGAAAAACTGGGTTCTTCCATGTCACTTCTCACGAACTGTGTGGCATTCCCAGGACCACCACTCGGTTTCTTTATCGATTTCACATCGCATACTGATGTTACTTTCGTTGATTTGGCTTTGTTTTGTCCGTTTAGCATAAAAAAATAAATAAAATAAAAATATTTATTCATCAATCAAAGAAAAGCCACCCAGCAAGTAAAAACTTCAATCAACAAATATCCGTGCTAACACACCAGCTTACCATTAAGGCCTTGCTTATAGGAGAATACAAAATTTAGGATCAAACACCTTACTCTACAGTAAGACCCGTGCTCAACTTTGCTAAGAAGATAACATGCCTGTCCCAAAGGGGAATTAAGTGGACTTGATACCACCAGACACTAAAAACTACGGCTTCAGTAGTCATGCCAAACCTCCCAGGTTGAAATTTAGAACGTTCTAGTGAACTAACGGACTCTAATCCGGAGAACGAGGTGGACCAGACCCCTAAGACAATCCCCGTGCCTCCCTATACCCTATCGGTGCCCACCCGAATCGGCTTATAAGGCTTCGGACTAGTTAAGTATGTCCGCGTATACTTGCAATGAGGACCCATTCTTAGGACAATCGCTGTGCCCCCTTGTTGTAGCAGCCGCGCAAGAACAACAAGGTTATGGATATTAGCTCAGAGTATAAACTCTTACCCCGCTCTCAGCCACGTGGAGGCTTCCATTATATGAGAGCTTGTCCGTTTAGCATTGTCCCATGCTTTCTCCTGGACTTGTTGCCGAACCCCTCATTAGACCCAGAGAAAATAGAAACAATACAAGCGTACCCTTCCCGACAACTGTAAAAGAAGTTAGGTCATTTTTAGGATTAGTCAATTATTGTAGGGAATTTATAAAGCATATTGCGTTCCTATCAAATCTTTTGTGACTTATTAAGGTGAGACATAAAACAGCCAGAAAACAATTGTATGGAATAAAGATTTGCAAGAAGCTTTTATACGAATAAAGTCTGCTCTAATGCAAGATATAAAAAGAAAGCAACCGGACTTTAACAAAACTTTTATTCTAACAACGGTGCCTAGGGATGAGGAAATGCATCATGCAGATCTTCAGGTATGTTTGAGGAGAATCTTCGGTCATCGGTTATAATCCTTTGGATTATCGCCTCCCTCAGTGGAATAATTCTCTAGCTTTATATAACTATATCTCACAACCTAACCTACTTACACAATAAAAAGCAGAAACCTCAAAATGTCGGCATACACCTTCATTCTTACAGTTCTGCTTAATAGAGTAGTATTCTCCCAAAATATATCTTTGAACTACGCTTCAGGCTTAAGAGGCTTTCAGCCTTAATCGAAATGACGTAGCTAAGCAACATAACTTAATAGTTAATCGCACCACCAGTGGTCATCACTTAGAGTTCCTCTCGTACTATCAAAGTTCACTCAAAAATACTTACAGTAGGGTAAAACTAACCTGTCTCACGACGGTCTAAACCCATCTCACGTTCCTCATTACCGGGTGAACAATCCAACACTTCGTAACATATACACTACGATGATCAGAAGAGACGACATCGAAGAATCAAAAAGCAGAGTCGCTATGATCGCTTGCCTGCTACAAGCCAGTTATCCCTGTGGTAACTTTTCAATCACCCAATACATAATGAATGTAATTGGGATCGCTAGGCCAAGGTTTCCCTACTAAATATTCATAATACATAAAGTAAAGCAGACTTTTTCCCTTATAATTCATTTATGGTTACCATCCATAAGAAATCTACCTTAGGACAACTGTGTTACTTTTTAACAGTTGTACCGCCCCAGCCAAACTCCCCATATATTTTAATAAATAAATATTCAAATATATTAGTGGTTTCACAATTTCCTCCCACCTCTCTACAATATATCGAATATTTATTAAAACATACTAAAGTCAAGCTCAACAGGGTCTTCTTTCCCCGCTGATATAAAACAAGCCCGTTCCCTTGTTTAGTGGTTTCACAAAACTGTAAGTAGGGACAGTTGGGAATCTCGTTAATCCATTCATGCGCGTCACTAATTAGATGACGAGGCATTTGGCTATTTTTTTTTTTTTTTCCGGGGGAAGGGGTTATGGGTTAGTCACAAAAACAAAGGAAACATATAGAAAGGAAGAAAAAAGGACAACTTCCCCACGAGTTGGCCGTGATTCTGGGACATACACGAGCCCAAGATGGGGTCCCATGGCTCACGGCGGGAAGCCAGACACGACCCGCAAGGGGGTGAACGGTTCATCCAACCCCGGTCCGCCCCATCGCCCGCCCAACGGCAGTCGTCATACGAATGAATCCACGGAAAGTACGCACCGTCGCCTCCAGCGAACGCACACTAATAACTTTTAGGTCTCTTTTCGTTAGAACCCGAACCCGGTGAGCTCAGAGGCACTGTGCTGGGACCATATGCCTCTCCAATTTAGGGTACAGGAGGTCGTCTGTACCCGAGAGGCACCAGTGGTGGTGAGGATGCACGACCTCAAGGCGTTCGTGGAGTACTTATTAATTTTGTGTAAATGTGCATCCTGTAAGTTGACATTATCACCAACCACTTGGGCGTCTATAATTGTAGCGACGCCCTCTTTGATGGCCAGCAGATCAGGCTTGAGCACTCCAGAGCTGAGCCGGTAAACGGGCTCTGGAGTCACCTCATACCCACGTTGCCTGAGGCTGCGCTGAATATACGCCACGATGTTATTGTGGCGTTTAATCCTCAGACCGTGAGTACGAAAACATTGCTGAATACAGTGGTTCGGGGTCTCGGAGGCATCGCACCCGGCCCGACATTTTCTCTCATATTCGGGGCGGCCCCGAGAAGTACGTGACCTGGCCGGCAGCGCATTAATTCGGGTCTTAACAGCATGTAGGAAGTCTCGGCCAGTCATCAAAGATGTCCCATCGCTAACCCAGGAATGAGCCTGGGGGACCAGATTAGCCTGGGCTAAGGCTTTCCCATCGACCCTGGCGTACAGTCGTCTCTGGCCCAAAACTTTTTTCTCTTTTAAGAGAGTCATAGTTACTCCCGCCGTTTACATTTGCTTACACAACTTTAACATGAAATGCACTGGGCAGAATTCACTTCTTGTAATTACAAAAAGCTATGTTTTTAATAAACAGTCAGATTCCTTACATAGTAAAAGTTCTAGCATGCTAGAGCCAATCTTTATCCCAAAGTTACAGATCTAATTTGCCGAATTCCCTTACTTACTTTGTTTTAAAATATTTGTTATAAAACATAGACACCTGATGCGGTATAGGTACGGTTAAAATTACTTCTTTTTTATCAAGTATTTATAAATATAACTATTTCTTATCATGACAATCCATAGTTAATAAAATAAAATATATAATTCATTTTTCTTATATATTATAAAATACTGTCATTATAAAGTTACCTTATTGTAATTTAATAAAAAGAAATATTAATCTTTTTTGTTTTTTAAAAATATAACACCGATTCACTTCAATAATAATTGAAAACCCTAGTCTTGTATTTATACAATATATATTGTTACTACCTCCAAGATCGGCTCATTTGTTTCTTCCATATATATTCACATATATACTTCAATACAAACAAATTGCACAGCTACCTATATATTTAATAGAAACATCTCATAAAAGTAATAATCTTCTTCCATTTTATACAATAATACATTCGGTAGGTACGTTATAACACGTTTCTTAGCGGATTTCTACTTCCATAACAACCGCCCTACTGTCATTATGTATTCATCATATTTATGGTATAATATCTACTATTTAGAATATTTAATGTTTCATAAGGTTCATCCCTTTTTGCACATCATTCTTACAATCATGTGCCCACTAGTCATTTTAATAGATTATTAAATTATAAAATTAATTTATAACTTATTACATATAATTGAAAATTTCTCATAATTTTAAATAAATTATAACAGTGTTCTACATATATGTCCTATAATTAAATAACTGCTGTCCTTAGAGACATTTCGCTGTGAACCAGCTACCACACAGTTCGATTGGTCTTTCGCCACTATACACATCTTAAATCATCGATTTGCACGTCAGAATGATTATGGTCTTCCAATAAATAATTATTTATCTTCAACCAGAACATATATAGTTCACTGTGTTTCGGGTCTTATAATTATAACTTATCAAATTAATAATGACTATATAAATAAAATCTTTATCTCGCTATAATTATAATCTCCTTGGTCCGTGTTTCAAGACGGGTCCTTAAAAATAAGGCTTTAAACCACACATTTTCACAATTTCCTTCGCAGTACTTTTTTACTATCGGTATACCATTATATTTAACCTTAGATATCTCATTCTACCTATATTCAATCTGCACTACCAAGCAGCTATACTCAAAATAATAATTTATTTTATTTACTTTTAACGAATTTATTAAAATAAAATTCTTTATAATATAAAAAATAAAATAAAAAATGATTTACATCTCCTATATAAAAAATTATATTTTTTAAATCGGATTACAATCAAGGGTTTTTTCTTGTTCACTCGCTGCTACTAAAGAAATCCTAGTTAGTTTCTTTTCCTCCTTTTAATGATATGCTTAAGTTCAAAGGGTCTTCTATTAATAATAAATATATTCGATAATTAAATACTTTCGTATTCTATTACGATCTTCATCGTTATGGTATCCTATTGATCCCATGTGTGGTCAAAATAATAATATAATAAATAAAATAATTTTGTTTCTTTTACTTTATGATCCTGCTAATGGTTCTCCAACAGCAACCATGTTACGACTTATATCAGATCTAATACATATTGTTTAAGTAGCTTAAAAATTCACTAATTTCACAACACATATCATCTTAGATAGCGACGGGCGGTGTGTACAAAGAACAGGGACACATTCAATTCTACTTATTTAATAAAATTTACTAGCAATTCCAAGTTCAAATATCTCTTACAAAATATTATCCCATAAAGAATATTATTTCTATTGTATTGCGCGTGCTGCCCAAAATGTCTGAGGGCATAACGGACCTGTTTTAATCCTTTCCTTCCTACATTATATAAAATGTCAGTCTTATAAAATAAATAAAAAAGGGTCTCACGTCTTGTTGAAATTAATCAAAAACTTCACAGCATCCATTGAAAACGGCCATGCACCACTATTATCATTCTCAAATTTAATAAAATTCTCTTAGAATAATAAAATATTGGTAAGTTCCCTCGCGTTGAGTCAAATTAAGCCGCACAATCCACTCCTTGTGGTATTCTTCCGTCAATTTCTTTAATTTTCAATCTTGCGATCATACTATCCCCAGAGCCAAAAAACTCTAATTTCTATAATGTAATACACATATAAATATATCACATCGTTGGCATAGTTTACTGCTGGAACTACAATGGTATCTAATCATCTTTGATCCTCCAGCTTACGTCCTTGTTCAAAAAATACATACAAGTGTACAGCTTTCGCTTCTGTTCGTCCAGTCAGGGTCCTCACATTTCATCTCTCTCCCAACTATACAGTACACCTCATATTGCTTCTTAAATAAATAAACTACGGACTTTTTAACTGCATCAATCATCATACACACTCTTGGAACAAGTATTACCGCGGCTGCTGGCACTTGATTTGCCCTCCAATTAATCTATTCATATCTTTTTAAAATATGAAACAATTATTATTACTTCCCATAACTGCCTCAGATTATATCCATAGGTCAAGTTTCGCCCCTGCTGCAATCCTTAGACTTAGTAGCAATCTCTCAGGCTCCTTCTCCGGAATATTACAAAGTAATACCGTTACCCGTAAATGCCTTGTTAAGCCATTACCTTAACAACTAGCTGATAGGTCTCACTCTTACTGTATATTTATTAGCTACACTTTAACGTAGTTATATAAATAATCATATACATAAAATAAAGTGAGTATTACTGAGCAGTCCATCTTTCCGTTTAAAATAAACTTCAATGATATGCATGGGTTAATCTCAGGGAATAGCGTCTACGTCAGGCAGAATCAACCTGGTGTACTTTTAAAAAGCATTTATTCTAAAAAAACAAATAAACTTTTTTTCTAATCAGTATTGATTTTTAAAAAATTTTATAAAAGAAATTATATTTCTTCTATTGTAAACTAATTAACTTATATTTAATATAAACTAAGAAAACTAAATAATATAATAAATATACTTTTTGAATTTTTGATATATTATCATTTGTAATCTTTTCTCAATTACAATATGAATTCCGAGTGGTGCTTTAATAATTAATAGGATTTGATTTATCAAAAATGATCAATATAAGTATAAAAAATGATAAATGCATAAAAAATAATATCTACCCAGAATACTAAATAATTGTGTATTCAGTTAAAGAAATACTTTTATTTTGTACTTTAATTGATATTTAGTTAGTATAAAAAGAATGTGTTTACGTGTTTTGTTTATTTTTCTTTTCTAATTTTTGTTGAAATCAAAAGAATAAAATGCGTATTATGTTGCTTACAATGACTTAAAATGTGTTAAATCGATTTATCAGAATATTTTGAGTAAGATAAATATCTATAATGTGTAATACAATATGTATGAATTTATATAACTTTAATATTTTTAACCAAAGAAATAACACAAAATTGCACAAATTATTTATCTCTGTTCAATATAAAAATAAGCACTTTATAAACAATGTAAACATGAAAGCTTAACAGTGCACCAAATAGTTTACAATCTTACTGTAGAGTGATGTGTGTATTTTTGGTATATATACACACGGTTTTTACATTTTTATGTAAAATTAAAAGTCAAGGCTTTTATTTTATAGACCAGAAAATAGCTAGTCAAACGCTCAACGATATTTGTATAAATTATGGTACCTGTTAATAAGAAAAACATATTTTTTGTTTGTGCCAATAAGATGGTTTTTAAAGTAAATAAATTAAATATATTTAAACGAGTTATGAATATTATTTTAAATAAAATCATGTGTCCTCTGCTTGATTTGACATAAACTATTTATTAATAAAGAATCAAACATATTAAATGTTTGTGATCTTAGCACACATTTGTCCTTCAACTAACAAATTATAAGTAAAATTACTAAATCATCTGTCATTAAATTGAAAAAATTACATTTTTTTATTAGAAAATGTATTTTGACAATCTTTTAATTGCTTTAAAGTACAATTACAAAATGAATCCTAATATTATAAAAAGTTTGGATTTTACTGTTTTATTTATTTTTGTTCCCTTTTATTTGTGAAAATCAAAGGAGTAAAACGCATATTGTGTTTTTTATATCTATTTATAAGAATATTTTGGGCAGGTCGATATCTATAGTGTGTGATACAACACGTTTATACTTTGTCTAATTTTAATGTATTTCAAAAAATGGTACAAAGTTGCTCGAATTTATTTATATTTTTTACTCACATTTATTGTAAAATAAAATAAGTAGTTTACAAAAGTGTATAAACAAAAACTTGATGTTCTTAAAAATGCATCAAATGTGTTTAAGTCTTTTTGTAAGAGTGTTGTGTGTCTTTCTAGCATCTATGATCGTGGTTTTTACAATTGTTGCCATTTCCAAAACACAAATATTTAATAATTTATGCTTGTGTTATTTATTTAAAATTAAATATTAAGCCTATTCTTAGAACAAGCTAGCGAATATCTAGTATTTAATAAAAATCTTTATTATAAACCCATGATTTTATTTTTATGCTTGTACACATGTACACAATACGGTATTGACGCGTTTGCAGACAGAAACAGTCCGTTAGATTTATCTAAAGCCAATACACAACCAAGTAATGATAATTCAAAAGATATGATTTTGTTTGAATTAATAAATATTTCCAAGGAAATAGAAAGTAATTGTGATGCTTATGGAAGCAATGTTACCATTAAAACTGATACTATAGGAATGCATAAATTTATGACCGATATGACCACACTGAGACACAATATTTACAACTTTGCTTACTCAAACACGAATTTAAAAAAGTTTTTACAAAAAACGATGGATACAATGAATGAAAGGTTTAACTTAACAAACAGATTTTTAACGAGTTTTAATGATGATAGTTTGACTTCGGACACTAAAAGATATTGGCATAATTTAAAAACTATTTTGATAGACATTCGAAATATATTATCAGAAGAATGCGATGAATTTTCAACTAACGACTTGACAAGTATGAAAGTGTTTCTAGTGAATATCAAAAATATATTGAATAATTCATTTTTATGTACATCTAGTAAAGATAATGATGTTTTTAGTTTAGTTACTAGAAAGAAACAAAACAATCATAATAATGTGATAAATTTAAATTCAGAAGCATTAGATACTTTACAAGTACAATATGAGAACACTATACGCCAATATATGGGCAATTTACAAGCACATATATGAATAATTTACAAGTTAATGAGCATATTAGACCAGATATTCTAGCTTATAAAAATGTAAACGATGTTTCAACAACATCTAATAATAAATCTAAGGAAAGAAAAATAAGCAAGAAGACAACAAGTCATAGTCGTACCTTTAATCAATTATTTTTTGATTATTATAATTACGTATGTGCAAATGATATTTGTGATATTTATATAAAAGATGGAATGATTATAAGTGAATCGTTGGGTTTGCATATAGATTGTAAAGGCACTGATTCTAACGTTAAAGATATTTTACTTCGCTTGTGCAATTTTTATAAATTTTTTGAGAAAACAAACGAATTTAATTTTACTAATCAACAAGAAAACAGTGACGCAATGGAAGGTTGTAGTAATCAAGTATCTACATTTGAATCTTTTGAAAAATATCTAGTTATGGAAAAAAACATCGCAACTAATAATATTCGAATACAATGCACCATAAATGCCCCAGACAATGTTGAAAGGTGCACAGTCCTTTTTAGCGGAAGAATGGGGTCGTATTATAACCATATTTGTAACAAAATTAAATTTAACCATTTAGAAGACGACTGGTTAAGTTTATACAAAAAAGGATCCGAAATGTTTTACAACATTATAATGAGGAGTAAATGCCGTAAACATGAATTTGGTGTGTTTTTTGAATGGGAAATTTTTAGGAAGATTGAACCTTGCAAACGTTTACATTTAACGAAATTTCAACAATTTATTATGAAAAGAAAAATCTACTCTACAATTATAGGAACTGATTTAAAAACGTGCAGCGTGGTTTATATGATATAAGATGGTATTTTTATTTGGTAACAAAAAAGATAAAGCCTGTTGATAATCATCAATTTTTTGAATCATTTTGCAGAGCATTCTTAAATGATTGTGATGAAGAAACTCAGAATAGTACACAAAAAGTACTCCATCTTTTCAAAAGAATAATTCAAGATAAACTTTTAGATAGCAATTTACTATTTAAGCTATTTTTATCTACAGAGGTTATAATAAACCATAATTTTTATGGAAAGTATACAAGTTTTTTGTTAAAACATATATTATCTATTGAAGATTTTTCTAAAGATACAATTTATACTCTTATTGTCAAGATGAATATGAGAATAGTAAACAGAGTCACTGTTAAAAAACTTAGTACGAAACAACATCAGATTGAACTTAAATTGAAAGCTAAAAAATGCCCAAAAAACGGCCTAATTTAAATTAAGTAAATTATTATAACTTATTATTTTGAAATATTGAGATGTATTATTCTTTCCAATAGTAATAAGATTTATAAAACATTTGCTTTAAATTGACATAAATTAATATTCTAAATATATTTGATACTATGTTACACGGTACTTCCTAACCTTATCTGTTTTATATCCTTATATATATAAAAAGACTAAATTTTGGTGTTTTGTTCATTTGTTTTACCACTAATTTTTGTTGAAATCAAAAGTGTGAAATACATATTGGGAGCAATGAACTAAAACGCCCTGTGTTTGAATGTCTTCAAACAAAAAAAAACACCGCCCTAATTTAAATGTTGCCAGGAAGAAAAAAACGTAGAGAATGTTTAACATTCTTATATATACAAAAATTGTATCCGTGTGGATTTTAGTGTTTTATTAATTTTTGTTGAAACCAAAAGAATAAAATGCGTATTATGTTGCTTACAATGACTTAAAATATGTTAAATCGATTTATCAGAATATTTTGAGTAAGATAAATATCTATAATGTGTAATACAATATGTATGAATTTACCTAACTTTAATATTTTTAACCAAAGAAATAACGCAAAGTTGCACAAATTATTTATCTCTGTTCAATATAAAAATAAGCACTTTATAGACAATGTAAACATGAAAGCTTAACGGTGCACCAAATAGTTTATAATCTTACTGTAGAGTGTGATATGTGTATTTTTAGCATTTATAATTATGGATTTTATAGTTTTTGATGTTTTTACAATATAAATCTTCATCTTTGACTTTTTCTTTTATGCGCATAAAATTTATTTAAAATTAAGAATTAAGCCCGCTCTTAGAACAGGCTGGTGAATATCTAGTATAAATATTGTTCTGACAGGTCAGATGGACATAAATATTCTCTATGTTTTTACCCCAATTATATCTGGAATAAACAAATATAAATAAATTTCTACCCAGAAGACTAAATAATTTGTGTATTCAGTTAAAGAAATACTTTTATTTTGTACTTTAATTGATATTTAGTTAGTATAAACATATATTCTATATCTATTATCTATTTAATAACAATAATATGTTTATTATGATATCACTATATACAAACAAAAGAATATTTATTATCTTCTCTTTATGATAGAATATTAATTGTATAAATAAGTTTTTATTCTTATTGTTTGTTTATATATCTGATTATTCTGAAACACAAAGTATATAAGAAAAAACTATAATAAACAACATGAATTTTGTAAAGACACTCATAGTTATGATAAGTCTAATACAATGTCTAGTACCAGTTCTTGTAAAAAGAAGATGCACTAATGATCCTTTAGAAATATGTAAACAATCATCAGGTATAGGAGTAGTTGCATCTTCTGAGAATATACAACAGTTAGTAAACAAATTGGAATGTGCTAAGATAAAGAAAGCTTATGTGTATGGTTGGAATAATGACAAACTTCCAATTGTGTTACATGATAATGGTGCTCTTACACCTTATGATCCACTAACAAACAATGCAGAATATGCATTCTGTATGAGAAAATGTCCGTGTAAACCATATGAATCTACTTCTATACAAATATGTTTACCAAAGCATGATGTACAAGACAAGTGTTGCATAAACGAAGAATATTCTAGAGAATGTAAACCAAATGATAAATGTGTTAATAAACAAAAAGAAGAATCAACAATTTGTGAAGTAAATAAAGAATGTTTACAACCGGCATTTAATACTAACAAATGTAATCAAAAACAGAACTTTTTTAATTCTAAAAAAATGTGTCAAGCTTTTCCACAAGTAGAAACTTTAGAACAAATGTATTCAACAAGTCCAGATGAAAATGTTTTAACAAAAATGATTAATGCAAATACAAAAAGCTACCGTTTTTCTGATTTATGTAAAAATAGATTTACATTAACAACAACTAAAGAACAATATGGTGCTAAAACAGATACTAGAATTATAAACAAGTCTTCTCAACGTAGATCTAATGATATTCCAAAAATACTTTATACACCAGATATATTGTGTCAACTTAAAAAAGCAATAGAAAGTATGTGTAATCAGAGTGTATGCATGTATGTTAACTACAGTGATTATGTCTATGTTGTAATAAACGACAAACTGTACTTAGTGAATTATAATGTCAAAGGATCAAAAGTAAAAAAATGTAGACTTGAGGTTCAGAGTTATGATTCTATGTGTCAGATCTTCAACAATGGTTTGTACGAAGTTACATTCTAGTTTGTGTAAATAAACATTTGTAAATAATTTACTGGTTTAAGTCATAGGCGGTTTACAATTAAAGGTCTTATATTTTAAACTATATTAAAAATTATAGCAGAGAAGCAAGTATTTTCTTGGGTAAAATATTGTTAATAATAGAAAATAAAGTGTTTTGTATATAATCTTAAGTTTTTAAATTGTTTTTAGTAGATAATTGAAAGATCTTATTGCACCATATATTAAGTAAACAAACGTAAGAGCACTATAGAATATTTAATATAATAATGTTTATTTAGAACTTCTAGTCTTGATCTATCACTATGTGTAAAAGACAACGTGTAAACAATAGTACAATAAAATATATGTGTATAAATAGTAAAGTTTATTTAACATTTTATCTTTTTCTTAAATGTACTGTGATTATTATTTCACATGCAGTTTATCAATTACGGCCATATCTACTGTAAAGCACCGGAACTCGTCAGATCTCCGAAGTTAAGCCAGTAAGAGCCTTGTTAGTACTAAGACCGGGAGACCGCTTGGAAAAGCAGGGTGCTGTAATTTTTATAAAAATCGAATGTTTTTTATTTTAAACTTCAAAACAGTACTTTATTTTTGTTGTAATACGCGTTAAAGATTTGTAAAATATATAAGCAATATATATTAATTCGAGCTACTTTGTAGTTTTTTGTCTGAAAAAATTTAAATTTGATAAATTTTAATATACAGTTGTTATATATTTGTGATAATTAAAATTTTGAGTTAATTAATTTAACGTAGTTTAGACCTCTAAAATAAGTCTTTTACACTTTAATTTTATCAATACAAAGATGTACAAATAAATAAAACACTAAAAAAATATTAATTTTGTATAAAAAAATTAAATAATTATAAAGCAATTTTCAAGAAATACATAGTACGATATTAATCAAGCTACATTCTACTATAAAAAAAAACCAGAAAGTAAGTTTAAAACATTCTCGTTGATAATTCTTTACCATAAAACAGTAACAAAATACTTTAAGACTCGCTAATCTCTAATGTTTATATTTTACATTTAACAAAACTTTTGTCTTCTGTTTACAACTTAAACCAGTAAATTATTTACAAATATTTATTTACACAAACTAGAATGTAACTTCGTACAAACCATTGTTGAAAATTTGACACATAGAATCATAATTTTGAACTTCAAGTCTACATTTCTTTACTTTTGATCCTTTGACTTTATAATTCACTAAGTACAGTTTGTCATTTGTTACAACATAGACACAATCACTGTAGTTAACAGTAATACACTGTAATAGCAGGTATTACATGGTCCTACAAAGTTGGTTTCCAGAGAAACAAAACTTTGTTTATAAAAAATAAAATATAAAATTTAAAAGAAGGGAATGACAAACTTGGAAGAGAACAGGAGGATGGCTATGGACCACGAAGAGAACCTCAGGAGAAGGAACGGGCCCAGAGGAGGCATGGTACAACCAAAAGGGTTGAGAAATAAAAGTTTTTTAGAAAATTATTTTAGAACCGGGTCATTCCCGGGAGGGCATGTCATTAACATACATGCACACTGGTCCACAACAACTTTCTTCTACACACTTTTTAATGTTCAATAAAAGAACAGGTTCATACAATATACTTGTAATGTCTTTGGTTTGTATCTTTGAACACTTATCAATTATTATATCTTCAATACTTGCTCCGTATTTTTCTACAACTGTTGTTACTGTAAAATTGTCATTACAAATATCAGAAAAATGAAAAGATTTTGTTTTTGCATTAATGATTCTTATGAGTGCTTGGTCACCTTGTCCTTTTTAATAAACTCTTTCTGCCATTTCTACTTGTGGAAAAGCTTGACAAAGCTTTCTACATCCTATGTAATTATTTTTGGGACTACATACTGAATTTTGACAACAATTCTGTTGTAGATAGAGTTCTGTCTGATCTCTCTTATAAAGATGACGTGTAAAATATTATAAATAGTTGCATTTAAATAAAC
>JAGEOH010000016.1:1293342-1363541 GCA_032207245.1 Pardosa pseudoannulata | reverse complement strand
ATTTGTAAATATTTGATGGACAGTTGATTTTTAAATATTAAATGTAAAATTAAAGAAAACCAATTTTCTGTTTTTAATTTAACTTTTAATGTTCTGTCTAAAGGGATTATCAAATCAATAAATATTATTTTATGGGATTTGTACTTAAATAATGTATTATTGATGAAACAATGACGCTCTCCTTTAATCCTTAAAAGTATAAAAAAAAAGATTCTATAACGTGTATGGTATCAGATTCAAGTAGTAATAAAATAAATAATAGCAAGGACAATCAAGTTAATAAAGACAAAGACAATGTTGACAAAAATAAAAAGGATGTTATTTTTGTAAATAACGAAATGATGAGCAAAAAAGTCAAAGAAATTCCTACAAATGAAAAAATAAATAAAAGTGAAAAAAAAGACAGAATTAGAGATTTTGGAAGAAACAAAAGAAGTCATAATGCAAACAAGTTAAA
This sequence comes from Pardosa pseudoannulata, assembly GCA_032207245.1. NCBI lineage: Eukaryota > Metazoa > Arthropoda > Arachnida > Araneae > Lycosidae > Pardosa > Pardosa pseudoannulata. The sequence goes on along the minus strand of JAGEOH010000016.1, from coordinate 1,363,084 downwards.
CAAAAAATTGAAAATTGAGCGTGTTCATAAGATCAGAAAAAGAGACTATGAAACAAATGATGAATTGATTTACAACATAAAAACAATTTCAAAGAAAAATAGAAGAAAACAAATGGAACTTAAATAAAACTTTATATAAAAATATAATTAATTTTTTAATTTAAATTTTATTTATTTATTTATATGTTTAAATCTTATTGTATTTTTTATATAATTTTACATATTTACTTATTTTCCTCTTTTTATATTCATCTAAATACTTTTCTTCTTCAATAAGTTCATGGATTTCTAGACGTTCTTTCTTTTTACAGGTAAAAAGAAAATAAAATATTTCGTCTTTTATAATTTCAAATTTGTAGTTTTTAATTCTACAATACAATAATATAGTGACTATACTATAAAATGATTTTTCTTTTATTTCATCTACAATTTCTTTATTATTGTGTTTTAATAAAAGTTTAGTTCCAGTGAGTATGAAAAATTGTTTTTGTGAAATTTTATTATCAAATTTTTTATACCTACAAAAATTTTCTGTTTTTTTTTAAATCAACAATGCCTTTCTTTTTCGTAACATGATTATTTTTTTTTTCTTTTATCTGACACAATATGATTTCCTTTCTTTACATAATTGTAAAAACATAAGAAAATATTCTTTTTTATACTTTTTGCATTTTCATTTAATAAGTAGATTAAAATAAAAATATTCTGATTCCATTTTTTTACTTTCTCTATTTCTTTTACAACAAGATCTAAAATTTCTCCAGATTTATTCATTTCTTTAATTATTCTATTTATGATATATATTCTACTTTTATTTATATATATATTGTTTATATCTATATATTCAAAATATAATAAAAGTAATAAATCTATATATCTTCTATTAATATCAATATTCATTTTTGTAAAGTACATAGTAAAATATAAAATCCCTTTATAATCATCTTTAAAAGAAATTAAATATAAATACAAATAAGAAATATGTTCTATATTTGATTTCTTAAAGAAAATATCTAAATATTGTATCTTGTTTTTTGAATTATTAATTATAATTATTAAGTTATCTACTATAAAATCAAAAGGAATTGCAGTATTAGATAATATAATGTTATTGTATTCTAAATTGTTATATAAATCTTTATAAAATATATCTTATCATATTCAAAGTTTAATTTGTCTAATACTTTATATTTATATTTTAAGTACATTGGTAAAATGTTTTTATATTCATTGTAATTTGATTTAAGTACTGTAAATATAACTAGTTGATTGTTTAATATCTTTATTTCTTCTTTATCTAAAAAATTAGACTTTGATTTTTCTTCAATACAAGACAAATTTTTTAAAATTTGGTAAAAAATTTGCAATAAATTAGTCAAAATTACAGTATCTTCATAAATTCCTGTAAAAATTCCTAATAAATCATTTAAACATTTATAAAACAATCCATTTTTATATTTTATCACTAGAATAATTATAAATGCACTTAATCAAATCTACTAATATTTGTGTATCATTTAATGTAAATATTCTGTAAATATTTGTTGAACGAATTAAATCATATAAATAAATTCCAAATCCCAATAAAAATTCTTTTAAATTTTTATCTGGTAGTGTTGTATCATATTTTAGTAGATTAAGCAAAATTGCACAACAATGTATAAAATTATTGTCAAAAATCTTATTTTCTAAATAATAATTAAGCTTTTTGTAAATACTTAATAAACGGTTATAACAAATCTTGTTATTTTGTAAGAGATTTAGTACCAAATATAAACCATTGTTTATATCATTGATTGTTGTTTGTTCATCTATAAGTCTTTTATAAACTTTGTACACTAAATTGTATCCAAAATATTTTCTAAAATATTCTAAATTGTCTGCAGTTAAATGAATATTTGACAAGATTTTTAGAACATCATTATATGAAATAAAATTGTTGTGATTATTTTTTATAAATTCAGACATATCATTATTAATATTAGTATTACTGTGTAAGATTATAGGATGGTTTTTTATAGAATTAATTAAATTGATTATTAATTTTACATTCTCTGTTGATATTTCTAGGTTATTATTTGTATTATTAGTAAGTAAATAATATTGTAATGATATATCTTCAAACTTAAAAATGTCTGCTAGATTATGTATATAAACATCTTTAATTGTATATTTTTATACAATTGTATTTATATTATTTAAAGTATCTATTTCAAATAATTCATTTTCCTTTGACAACATTTGTTTATTTTTTTTAGTTTATATTTATAGATGTAACATATTGTTATATAGAATAGAATAGATTAGTAGTAGAAGTATTAGTGTTGGACTAAGCACGGTAATGTAAAATACGAACATAAACATATGAGAAATAAAAGCACATAAAACTTTTTTAGTAATAAATGTCTTATTAGTTTTATAACTTATAAATTCTGTTCATACTCTTAAAATAAAGGCAGTTAATTAATTTCAAAAAATTTACGGTATACATAAGCACTTGAAGAAGCTTGTATGGATACAACATTTTCTAAATGTCATCCTGTCCTATAAATGTAAAAACTGTTTTATAACGACAGAATTAGAAAGTTAATATAGTATACACCGAATACAGAAATCTTATCCTCAATTATTAGTTTCATTTGTACGCCAGTCTACCCGTCATATAGAAGTAAAAGTGGACACATACCAAAAAAAATAAAAAAAAACCAACACGAATATTTAATCAAAACTTTAGACTATCTCTAATAAAACCTAAATAATTCAATAGATTATAATTGTATTTAAGGACCTTAATATGAATATAATCTCACTAATAGATTTAACTTTTATACGAGAATAAACAAAATACAGAAATTTAATCTTTTTACACAAATAATATCTTTATAAATAATCAGTTATTAAGTAAAATTAGAATCAAAACTAAGATATAAAGAACAATGCACACATGTACTAAGACAGCATACACACATATATGCTTGTTAAGTACTGTAGAATAGTTGTTATATACCAGTTTGGCTTTAACACAATCCATATAGGAAGTGTAAACAAGAACATTGATTTCATTATTGAGTCCATAAACAATTGTCTTGTTGTAGATATACAAGTTTACTAAAACTTCTTTCTTTTCTGATGTGTCTAAATTTTTGATGTATTCAACAAGTTCGTTCTCGATCATCTGGGGATAATAAAATAAACATTTGGGTTATAAGAAATTTTTGACATGCCATTCGGTTGTGCGTCATGGGTGCGTGGTGTAAACGGTGACTATTTTTGAAAAACATACCGTATCAGCAACGATACACCACACAGATAGTATACCTACATTTAATTTCTCTGTACCGTATTAGTTACATAACACAGTATATCTATGATATACTAGATGTTATTTCTGTTAATAAGTTGTATTTTGCTTATCTGCATGCACACTTGCCGTGAATATGTCAATAATAAGAACTAGGAATTAGATATTCCGAGAGTTATAACATTTGATTAAGTAGACGAATTTAAATTTAAAATATCTCCTTTAAATACAACATTTTTAACCAAATAAATAAAGTTTAGGTTAAACGTTTTCCAACGAAGTTCTAATTTGTTGATTTTTCTTCAATCACACTAATAGTAGATTTTTTAATTCAAATTGTTACATAAATATATTTATAATTTTTTATGAATATTGGCTATCAACATGAAGATATTCTTGTGGCTAATTTAATCTGTAAAAGATGTTTTACGTGTATTTTTTTATAGAAGAAATACAGTTTATAAAAATTATCAATAATAAAATACATATTTTTGAGGAATTAACAAGCATTAGAGATTTATCAATATTTATAAAATTCATCATCTTTTGACACACCTTCATATATGTAAAACGGTTGCTCATTTAATCCTTCTTTCTATAACTTAAAGCTTACTAAAACACCTTTATTAGAAAAATTAAAATTCCTGTTCACATAACACGATTTCTTTTTTTTTGGTAAATGTTCTTCTAATGAACATCTTCTAATATTATCAAAAATGTCTACTTTATTGAATACAAAGCATTTTTGTCTTATTTACAAAAATTTATAACATTTTGTTGAATCTAAATAGACACTTCTAAACTCCAATATATAAATTGTAAACATGTACAACTTCTAGTGTTTATTCTCATCAATCTTTATTTCCCTTCCATTTAATACCCCAATGCATAAAAGTCAAAAAAGATTTATGTTTGTTTTTTACGAACTATTTAATCCAACAGTGGCTCTTCTTGCTGCAATCTTCCTTATTTCTCTTCCATACTACAGGATTGTACCTAAGTGTGATATCCTTTTAAAAAGTGTAGAATCTAATGGATATCGTAGAACAGTAGTCTTTAATCCAAATATTGATCTACACGACCAGTTTAATTTTAATGTTAAACAAGTCTTTCTGTACTTAAGAGTTAATTATGGTAGTGGAAGTAGTGAAATGATATGGAGTAAAATAGTAAAGAGAGGAGACAGTTTCGTATTAAAAGAATATGTAAGCAGTATATATGATATAAGGGAGAAAGAGGAGCAGAAGTTACTTTGGAATTGAGGGGAAATGTATTTCCATTTGTTGGAATTCTGAGAGACGTTTGTTATGGATCTGTTTCTTGTGTTCTTTGATTTGAAAATTTATTAAAAGAATTTTTTATTATTGAAATGCACTTTTTAGAAAATCTTGGGATTTTTACTTATAATATGCGATGTAGGATAATGTAAAGGTATCAGATAGTATAAAAAATATTGTTAAATGATAATGGAGAATTCTTACTTAAGGTTGTTGTGTTTATCCTAATAATATAAGAAGATTGGATTTTAGTGTCTTCTTAAAATGCGTATTATATTGTTTTGAAGTATGTTTTATCAGAATATTTTGGGTAAGATCGATATCTATAATGTGTGATACAACAAGTTCAAACAAAAAATGGCACAACTTATTTACTTCTGTTCAATATAGAAATAAATAGTTTGTACAAGCTTAACAATGCGTCAAATGAGGTTAAATCTTAATGTACGAGTGTTTGTGGATTTTTAGCATCTATAATTATGGTTTTTACAATTTCTGTTATTTTTACAACATAAATCTTCAATAATTTATGCATGTAAAATTTATTTAAACTTGAGAAATAAGCCTGTTCTAAGAAAAGACTAGAGAATAGCTATTTTATTGATAAAAATAAACTTGTTAGAATAAATTAAGAAGGTTGTTTTGTGCATTCAAGTAAAGTAGGAAATCCACAATTTCTTATAGAACTATTTATATTACATGAATGCTGCCAATTAAACACTGTAAAAGAAATTTATTCTTTTCTATTCTAGAAATTTACCCATGAAATTCCAGTTTATCGGGCTACAAAAAACTGACAAGACATTTATCTCAAAAATAGAACAAATTTCTTCAAATATAACAAAATTGAAAGAAAATCTAAACGTGTTAAATCTATTCTCGTCTATTTTTGTACAAGATAAGAAAATTAAAGTAGTTGAACAGAAAAACAAGATAAGTGTAAACTCTGAAGGTAAAAACAAAAACAGTATCAAGTTGTCTTTTCCTAATTTATTAGGAAAAGGAGAAAATATTAGCTGTGAAATAAGTTCTATAAACGAGTACAAAATTAATTTTACTAGACCTTTTATATTAAAAAAAGTGCTATTTTTTGTTAAAGCAAATACCTGTAAATATTTTAAAGATCTGATAAATAGAAAATGTTTAATTGATAAACATAAATTTGGTGTTGGTAATGGTTCTTACAATACAGGAATAGGATACATTAATTGTGATGATGAAGGAAACAAGGCATCACAAAAATATTTATTCTTTGATTATAAAAATTCAAACCTAAGTTTTGGACTTAAACAAGGATTGTTTGGAAATTTCAATACAAAAATGGAATCTAAAATAAAAACAAGATACAATTTTTTTAAATATTTAGAACATAATGTTTTAATCAAAGTTGGTGCTTTATTTGGTAAAATGCCTTTACTTGAAGATTGTGATGAAATATCAAGATCTTATTTAGAAGTAAATAACAAATTAATGTATCCTATGAACAATATAAATTTATATTATATCATGAAATAAGAATTAAACAGATAGAAAAACAATTCTTCAATTTTAATTTTTTAGGAACTGGAGTTAGCATACCTTTATGTGACCAAGATGGTCCTAAATTTGATATTTCCTTTTCTTCGCCTGTTGACAGAAACAAGACTTTAAAGGATATCAAGTTTTCTTTTGACATTATTTTCTAGTATTATAAATAAAAAATCATTGACTTCTCTAGATTATTTTACAATTTAAAATGTTCATTGTATATTTAACAAAAAGATGGTTTGTATGATAGAACATTATAGATCAAACTTCTTGTAGAATGTAGTTTTTTATGGCATAGTAGCTGTTCGCTAACTTGTTACAAAAACAGGCTTAGTTTGTAATTTCAAATATGTTTAATATGCAAAAATTAATGATAATTTATGTTCTAAAAATATCAATAATTTTAAAAACTATAAGTATAGATGCTAAAAACATACAAACACAATTTTTTCTGTCATGAAAACGACAAAATCTTGCATTTAGACCATACAAGTAGCACGGTGGCGCTGTATTATCTTATGCGGTACTATAAGATTCTTACTCATTAAAATACATACCAGAATCCTGGTGTTGCCACGCCCAACGAGTTTTAAATTCAGTGGTTAATCTTTTTATAATATAAGAATTCTTTCTTATCATTAAATGTAGCAACTAACAACCTGTTAAAAATTCTAGCAAATTTCTTACAATATGTATATTTTAAAAAATGTTTACATTTCTAATTAAGTACACAGATTGTTAAATATTTATAATTGGAACCCCCAGATCTTTAGAATAAATATTTTACAGGTAAATTAAATCTTTATATTTTCTTATTTTTAGATTTCTCATTTTGTATATTATACATACTTCTACAATATAAGAGTTATTATGCTTTTAGTTCGTTTATACCTTTTTATTTTAGATTATTAACTTCTTATTTAAGATTATTTGTATCTTTTTTATTTTACTAACAAAACATTAAATTTCAATCTTTTTATAATATAAGGATATTATTTTACATTATACTCTATTGTTTTGTTCTACCCCAATTATTCTAAATGTAAACATCTTATTTCTTTTCTCTGTTGTAAAATACTCGTGTATTCAATCTGTTTATGCTTTTATTTAAATCATTATTTTAAAATTAAATTATCTTAATTTTATGATACAATTTTGTGGCGTGTCCAAATAGCTATCTGTTCATACTCTACGCACCAGAACGTCACATTCCAAACACAAAACGCACGTCATTATTAAATTTACTTACTACTATGCATATTTAGAATTAACAAGTGTCAAATTAATTTGATCTATAAAAAGGACAGGAAGTTGTCCTTACTGATGTTTAATAATTGCCTACAACCACACAATTACAAAAGAGTGTACTTTAACAAAAGTATGTATTTGAATAGGTATAATAGGCTTACATACTTTATATGTCAGAAGACCAAAGATAGAAGGGTAAGAGATGCCATGTTTGGCCTGTTTAAGCTAAAAGATTACTGTTTTATGTTTTGATAAAGTGTATAAAGATGTTATTAAAGAGAATTGATTTTTAATTAAGAATTTGATAAATTAAAACATTGCATTTATAAATATTAATATTATAGTTGTAAGTTATTAATTACTTCTATTAATCTTATAAATATAAGTTGTTAAATACTTCTATTGGTTGTAATGTCTTTTTGGGAATATTTTCTTGTTACTATAGAAGTTACTTAAAGTGTTTGTATTTAATAATAATAGAAATACAAGTTAAACAGTAAATGCTAATAATAAAGATATATCTTATAGTGTATGTTGTCTAGTGTAATATAACTTAATTATTAATGTGTTTTTAATCAACGATTTCTAATAGAAAACATAAGCGAATATCCTCTAACATATTTTTGTTAATTAATTTAAATCAATGTGTTTATCAAAAAAACTTGTCGTAATGTAGAATAAACAGGAATTCTTCAAAACAACTAATAATATTAATATTAAACTATTTTGTAAATACTCTGCGGGTTATTGTTTTCCTTAGTAAAAAGAGGCTTTTGTTTGTGGTCGATAAATTTAAGGGGATAGGATTTAATTTTTTTGATAAATTAAAGATAAAAACATTTTTAAAAAGAATATTCTCTTGTTTTGTTTCAAACAACAAAAGTTCTTTGGTTTAACTGTGTAATAGATGTAAATAGTATTTATAACAAAAATATCTCATTTAGTTCTACACCTGATATGTACAAGACATATCAATTAAATACATTGTAGTATGACTCTTTGTAGTTTAAGATTAAAAATGTGCACATTTAAGACACGATTGTAATATAAAAACGAAATAAGATACTAAAATTCGAATAGTATAGCAAACTCTTCGATGGTGGCATATAAAAAATAAATTAACTAGTAGTAAGAACTTTTAACACCAGTACGCGGAAAACAAAATTCTTGTAGTATTCAGATGTTATTTGGCTATAAGAGTAAACAATAAGATCTATAACATTATTTATTAAAAGGAATTAGTAGTATTTTATTATAAAACAGAGTTAAACTACATCACTTGCTGTTGTCTACAAGATGTTGAGTAAAACACGGGTTTATTTATTCAGAAATATTTATAGCCTTTTCCACGATACATATCAGATGTCAACGAGAGGTCTTTGCCACAACACTTGCTGTTTGCATTTATCTGTTAGGAGGCAAAAACAAAAGATTTTTTAATTAAAAAAATCTTTTATCCTAATATTATAAAAAGATTGGATTTTACTGTTTTATTTAATTTTTACCCCTTTTATTTGAGAAAACAAAAAGTGGAAATTTCGTATTATATTGTTGACAATGATTTAAATTGTGTTTTATCAGAATATTTTGAGTAAGATATGTGATACTGCACGTTTATACTTATTCTAATTTTAATATATCAAACAAAAAATGCCACAAAGTTGCTCGAATTTGTATATATTTTTACGCCTATTTAGTTTAAAATAAAATAGGTAGTTTGCAAAAGTGTATAAACAAAAGTTTAGTGGTTAATGCACCAGATGAGATTAAATCTTAATGTACAAGTGTTGTGTGCATTTTTAGCATCTATAGTTATGGTTTTTTACAATTTTTCTATTTCTAAAACATAAATCTTCAATAATTTATGCATGTAAAATTTATTTAAAATTAAATATTAAGTCTGTTCTTAGAACAGGCTAGCGAATAACTAGTATTTTTATAAAACTACTAAAATTTATTTTGAATAATCGAGGTGTTTATATAGTAATATTTGATAATCCCTTGAAATAGAAAGTACTTTAAGAATGAATATATGTCACTTGAGCTAAAATGCCTGAGATTTACTCAGTTCTAACAAACAGGCTGTAGGAGATAGTATAGCTTGTAAATCAATCATGCCAAGAGATTGATTTGACAGCTATACTCTAAAATAAACCCCCATGTTTGATTCCAATACAGGCTATTTTTCTATCACTAACACTAGTAAAAATTTAAAGTGGTTAATCTAGATTATATGCTGGACGATAAATAGAGGCCGATTATATTTTAAATAGTAATTTTTAATATTTGTATGTCAACTCTACTATTTGGCAATAGTATTCATGTTTAAGAAGCTTTAGTTTATATACTTAATAAAACACTTTACTATTTATCACTGTATACAAAGCTTCTTATATTTATAAAACACCATTAAACATTTCAATTTCTTCTCCCCTAAAATGTCAAATCCAAAAATTCAAGTACACCAATACAAACAGAGACAGAAGAAAATATCCGATTTGCTCTACGAAGATAAGACAATGTTTTTGATTACGCCCTTACAAGTACTACTTATTTCTCTTGTTTTTATAGCGAATGTATTTCTACTGCATATTGTTTCTAGATTTGTCCCAGTCACTTCGGGACCGCAAGTGGCTGCTTCTATTATTGTAGTCGTTCTTTCTGTTATTTTTACGATGTTGATAAATAAACGATAGTTGGTATTATAATGTATTATATATTTTAGTGCTATGTACTAAATTTAATACTTTAAGTTAATGTGGTGATGCACATCCATCATAATTTACTTAAAAACCTTATGAATATTTTTATATATAAAATCATTGTATTCTAGTGATCTTTTTACATTTATTAAACTCTTGGAATAAAAAGATGATTTACTGTTTCTCTTAAATCTTGTGAACTAAAACAAGCAAATCCCTTTATAAGCATAAACAAAAATGATCACAAAAAAAATTTACATCAGAAGAAAAAGAAAAAAATTAGCAAATTATTAAATAAAAAACTAGCACCAGAATACATAAGTTACAGACAAGGATTTAATAAATTAATGGTACCATATATAGAAGGATGGACAGCTATATCACTTGCAAATCAGATATTTGGATTTGATGGATGGTCATCAGAAATAACAAAAATGGAGGTAGATTACTCAGATGTAATAGACAGCAAGTACAGTGTAGGAATTACATGTACAGTGCGTGTTACACTAAAGGATGGCACACAGAGAGAGAAGATGTGGGATTTGGAAGTTCAGAAAATCAAAAAATAAAAGAGTGATGCATATGAAAAGGCCAAGAAGGAGTCAGCAACTGACGCATTAAAGAGAACACTTAGACAGTTTGGTAATTCTCTAGGAAATTGCTGTTATGACAAAGATTTTATACAACGAGTTAAGAAATTTGAGAAAAAAGAAAAAGATTTTGTATCAGCCAAGGATTTATACAGACACGAAAATAATATGCACATTGAAGATGTAAAAATAGAAGATTCTGTCGATCTCGATGCATTTACACCGAGCGAGTTTTAAAAGAAATTTAAAAAAATGTTTGTTATTTGCAAAAAAATTACTCCGAAAGATATTTCAATGAATATGATACAACTGTCTACGTATTTTGAGTCCAAGAAAGTGTTTTAAGTAATGAATATCTCGAAATTACACGATTGAAATAATAGAACACATATGTTTAAATAAATGCTTGTTCCCATGTGCGATCACTTTTAACAAAATAAGAATGTTCTTATTTTTATTAACACCACACATTTCCAAAATAAAAATACATTTACTTGTTCTACACTTTCTTGTTTTGTTCTGCTTTTACTTATTTTATTACGAATGTTTCACAATTTATTTGTTTTACTTCCCTCCTTTTTAAGTACAAAAACCGATTATAAAAAAAATAATTCAAAGAAGGGTTAATGAGTTCAACAGATGCACTTCAAGAGGCTTTAAAAGCAAAAGGAAAAACTTCATGTTATGTGATACCACCAAAATACGAAGAAATATTCAAGAGGAGAGAATACGACTTGGAATATTTTGGCATGACTCTGTTTCAAAGAGGTATTTGTTTTCTAGTATGTCTTCTTATTGGTGTACTAAGTTTCTTCTACTCTATGTTGAGAATATTTAGTGCTGTCCTAAATCCGGCTGCGTTTGCTCTTCCTTATGCATTTTCAAATTTTATTTTCTTCTTCATGTTTGGGTTCTTCGTCGGATTCAAGTCATACGTGGTAAATTTGTTCTCTGTTTAAGAAGAGGATTTATTCTACATTCTTTATTGTTTCCACACTCTCTACTCTCTACGGTGCACTTGTATTTAAGAGCTATTTTGTTAATTTACTGTTGTGTCTTGTGCAGATTGTGTCATTCGTTGTCTTTGTAATTACATTCCTTCCTGGTGGTACAAATGGTGTGCATAGTATGGTGTCTCTTATACTAAGAAGATAAAAATAAAGATGTTTACTTTTAGAGTATTTATGTGTGTGATGAATCTTAAATTGTATTTAGTTTATTATTGTACTAGAGTATAATATAAATGTATTGAATATATGCTGCCTAACCTACCACTATCTGTTTATGCAAAAATATTCTAAAAATCTAGTAATTTTAATGTTTTGTGGTTTATAAATTGCATGAATGATGATTATTTGTTAGACAATTTGGTGTATTGTAGTATTTGTTACTTTCCTCATACAAAAAAGAGAATAGAAACAAATAATCAATCCGACTTATTAATAAGTTATTGCATGCATGTAATATGTATAAATTGTATTAAAGAGATGGACTATTGTGTAGTGTGTAACAGTAATACATCATTTGCACCAATAAACAAGTCCATACAGACAAAATTGAAAAAGAGTCCATCTGAATTATTTGCAAGACCACTAGATATTGTTATGTTCCAGTTAAACAGTTCAATAAACTTAATTGAGTTTTATAAAGATGAAATAAGCAAACATAAAAAACTACTAAGAAATGCCAGATATGAAATATCAAATTTAAAGAAAGGAAAAGAGATGACAAGTTTAAAGAAAAACAATGAAATAAAAAGTTTAAAGAAGTCACACAAAACAATATTGGACTTTTCAAATATGGACAATAGTTCTATGAATAGTGGTAGATTGACTATTCCCAAGGACTTCAATCCATATAAAAGAGTCAACAGAAAATAAAAATTTTTAAATTTGAAAGAAGTACTTTATAAACAAGTTAAAAAGCGGTAGTGAAGTTTACTTTGATTTGTGAACAAGAACACAAAATCTTAAACTTTTTTTGTACGAACAAGTTAATTAGTATATTATTATTAATGTTCTTAGAATTTCTTCGGGTCTACATTAGAAAGTATTTATAAATATTTTTACCAAATAGGATTTGGTACAACCAGATTACTACGACAATTATACATAAAGTCAATGATTTTTATTTATAAGTAACTTAAAAACACTTTCACTGTTCTGTTATGTGGTTAGCAGGTTATTAAAGATTTTTTAAGTTTTTATGAATTCTCTTCTTCTTTAGATTTCTATTTAAAAATTTGCACACATTCTTACTAAAAAAAACGTGAAGTTACTTCTAGTTGATACATTAATTTAGTAATGTAAGTAGTGTATCCATGCATAATCTATTAGCCCACGGCTTCTGAAACTATAAATAATAACAGATAAAGGGGGCATTAGACAACAAAGTAATAAAAGCTTTGACACCGAACATTTTGTTGATGCTTCTACTGTACCTTTCATTACTATATTATCTGTTTGTCTAAAACAACCACCAATTAATATTGTCTTTCCTCCAAATTTCTTATCATTGTTGCATATTCTTTTTAACATTTAAGGCATATTTAGATAACATTGATACTTCGTCTATAATTATTATTGATGCATTTAGTAATTTGGTTGATTCTAAAGAACCCAATTTAGTTATTGATACTGTATTTTTATTGGATTTTGACCACTATGTTCTGCTGTAGCATTTTCTAGTAAATCTGCTGCGATGCCTATTGTTATCACGCTTTTGTTTATGCATCTCATATAATTAATCAATACTTTCTTAAAAACGCTTTTCCTGTATTTTTTAAACTATATATATATATTAAATGTTGTTTGTGTTAATTAATTCGACGATATCATAAAATGCTTGTTTTTGTAGAACTTTTTCATATTATTTTTAAGTTTTTCTGTTTTAACTATTTTGGTATCCTATTGTCTCTACTATTGTAGTAGGCAAGTTGAAATTCTTTAAAGTTGGATCGTGTTATCAAATTATGTTGCTTCTTTATTTTCTCGTTTATATTCTGTCATGTCATCAAGAAGCCGGATCATATTATTTATTGAATATATAGAGGAAACTAAATAATTGCCGTATAGTAGAATAAGATTGTCTGGATACACCACCATTTAATAGATTTTTTCGTCTATAAACAATCTTCTTGGATATGCAGTTTCTTCGAGTGTGTTGTATGTTCTTAAATATTCAAATGTTGTTGAATTTGTCTTAAAAGTAAATTTTGTAGAAAATACCTTTCTTTTTCTGTAGGATTTATAGTATATAATTTTGTTATGGGTGTATACAGGCTTATTTTGTATATTAAATATTTCTGATATGAGATATTATTTCTAAAAAGTTCTGTTTTAATTCTTAATCATGCTTCAAGCCATGTTGACTAAAATATAAAACATAATTAAAGCACAAAATTAATAGTGAAATTTGATTTTTCATTTGTAAGATCATTGGTTATGAGATGACGGTTAAAATACACGCTGTTGTATCTAAAAGTTCTGCTTAATATCTTGTCTGGGTGTAACGCGAAAACACTATAAATATTTTAACCGTAATAAATTAATGACCAAGTCTACTTCCAGTACGAACAACACATTTTTTGTTTGTGTATAAAATATGAAAAATATTTACTATAATAATTTAGGTTTAATTTTCTAAAAGTACCTGTTATCAGTAAAACGTGACTCATTGGTATTTTGTTTGTTTTAGCTAATTGGATAAAATTTTAGTCAAAAGGGACACCTTATACAAAAACATGATGGATTGATAATAAAAACTTTTATATAAATGTTTGTTCAAGTAATATTTTTTTATTAAAACGATTTATTATATCGACGAAATATTTATTGTTATAAACCAGTATGCATTAAAAACAATCGTTAATTGTTGTATTGTTAAGAAACATCCATCACACTTCTTGTATGTACTCGCACATTAAACCAATCATTTTTTCAACATAACTAGTCATTATTTAAGGAATAAAAAAGACCCCTTATTCAGAATGTCAAAGAGAAAGAACACCATATTGTCATTTATATCTTCCATATTTCTGCTATTGACACTAACTACATTAGACATACTTAGTATAGGAACAAAACTATTCAGAACTCAATCACACGGTGAAAACCTAGAAGTTTTTAATATGATTGTCTACATAGTCTCCTGTGCCATTTCTCAATGTTCTTATGGAACATTTAGTAAACTTCCTGTTGGTGTGTGTGGTGGTCCTATATACGAGTCGGCAGGAATGACAAAAGGTATTCATGATATCTGTGAAAAGAACAGTAAAGATGCCGTAGAAAGTGTTACTAATGCTTATATTATGGTCTCTATTAGTACTTTCTTATTTTCTCTTTTGTCATATTTATTGGGTAACTACAATTTTGGTAAAATTTTTACTTTTATTCCTAAGACGGCTTTATTTGGTGTGATGACTGCCATAGGAATAAGTTTAGTACAATGTGGTATACAAGAACTGGTTGTATTAGACACTAAAATGCTATACATAATGTGTATAGTAACGGGTATTCTGATAATTGGTGCTTTTATACTTGAAAAAAGATTTCCTGATTCTGTCTTTTTTCTTCCTGGTTATTCTATATTCATAATCCTACTTTTCTATGGTGTTTCGTTTACTCTAGGCTGTGATATGGATTGGTTAAGATCTAATAAGTTTATTCCTGAATTACAACCATTCAGTATGAAAGTTGACAATTTTACAAAGTATTTAGATCTCTCTAAATTTAGTATCAGTTTATTTATAAAGTGTCTACCTTCTATGATAAGTATGATATTGACTAATATGATTCATATAACAGTAAATGTACCAGCATTTGTTAACATAATGAATATAAAAACAGATATAAACGACGAGTTTAAAACACAGGCCATAAGTAACTTCTTTACTGCATTTGTAGGATATCCATCGTATTTTATAAATTGTACATCTGTCTTTTTTAACAAATCGGGTGGTACTACTAAATATCATTCAGTATTGGGTGGTCTGTCATTGCTTATTCTACTTTATCTTGGTCCAATGGCAAGAAAAGTATTGCCGTGTATTCTTCTTGCTTTTATTCCTGCTTACATAGGTGTTTGTTTCGTTATGTCTAATCTAGTAGAACACATTGGAAAAGCTTCTAAAATCGATATGGCTACTATAATTATTTCTTGTCTTTTCGGATGCTTTGTAGATCCTATAACTGGCTTAATTGCAGGATTAGTAATGAACATGACAGTTATATTGTATTCGTACAGTGTATATATTAAAAGCGGAAGGAACGAAGAAAGTGAATGTGCCGGGGACAAGTCAACAATTACAATTGACGTCATGTTGTTTTCGATGACGCGAGAATTTTTAAATGAGAAATTAAAAACAGTAGAAAACGGGTCAAAACCAATTATAATCGATTTAAGGCAGTGTGGGTATATGGATCTTGAATCTAACGAGATATTATATGATTATGTGAATAAACATAATGATGTGAGTATATTAGGATCCCCTTTTAATTTTTATAAGCAGTTGTTTAGTCAATATATTGAATAGAAGGTTATTAATAATTAAAAGCTTAATTTTTGAATTAGAAATGAGTCTTGTATTATATGATAAGGAAACATATTTATAGTATTATGTTACTAGTAAAATGATACTATTATGATTTAAAAGTAAATATACAGTATAAGGAAACATATTTATAGTATTATGTTACTAGTAAAATGATACTAGTATGATTTAAAAGTAAATATACAGTATAAGGAAACATATTTATAGTATTATGTTAATAGTAAAATGATACTATTATGATTTAAAAGTAAATATACAGTATAAGGAAACATATTTATAGTATTATGTTACTAGTAAAATGATACTATTATGATTTAAAAGTAAATATACAGTATAAGGAAACATATTTATAGTATTATGTTAATAGTAAAATGATACTAGTATGATTTAAAAGTAAATATACAGTATAAGGACAACATCATGTAATTTTTAACAGGTTTATTTGCTTTTTTCTATTCTTAAAATTAATAAATCTTATATTGAAATCGTCTAAACAGAACCGTGATGCTTTTTTGTCTTAAACGGTATTGTGTATTATTTACTACCTAAAATCCTTCTCGAACCCCTGCGCGGTGTCTCTGAAAATCGGTGACCTATACACTGCCATACCCAATGGGTTTTGACTCTAAGATAATCGATATCTTTGTTGTAATTTACGCGGCACCATCACTAATATATGGACCGTTTTTTTACTCTTTAACAAGGCAATGCCATTTCTCCACCTTTTACAAAACATTTATAAGCTTCTTCCTAGTCAAGATTTTTGCAGATTTCTACTATATCTTCATAAATAGGATATGTATTGTATCTTTTATATTCTACTGGATTCGTTAAATGTGTGTCCACAGAATTCTTCAAGTATTTTAGTCTTTCCTGTTTACAGAACGCATCAGAGATGCTTCCTTTAATTCGTCGGTCAAGACTTTATAGCCAGGATAATAAATTATAACAGTGTAGTAGCCATGGATAATCTATTAGCTCATAAGTTTTTGTAGATGATTGACTACTAAATTATAATAACATCGGAAGAAAATGGATGGAAGACCAAGATATGTTAATAAAAACACAGACAGTATGTATTGCAAACATCAATAAATGTTCAATTGACCATGTTTTTTACTACACTAATTATGTTCTTTTAATGTTATGGCACAGAGGTTATGATATTTAGACACGCTGCTGTTTTAAATAAATAAAGTATCCATCTATTGGTGTTTTTGATACTTCAATGCTACATGACAACAAAAAGACTACATTTATTAGTAAAAAAATAGCTGGTACAAAATCGCGCACTTAATATGTTGGAATCAAACATGGGGATTATTTTAGAATAATTATTTAAAAATATAGCTATCAAATCAATCCCTTGTCATGATTGATTTACGAGCTATACTACTCCTACATAATACATAATATTTTGTGAATAAAATTTTACAAAAATCTCTACTTTCACTGATATGTCACAAAAATAAACACTGTTTATTTTTTTATCTGGAAATAATGTTTACAGATTTGTAATTTTACTTCCCAAAAACTATTTATCATGAGATATAACAGATGGTACAACCTTGTGTTATAAAACAGTGTGCTTTATATACGTTGAATATAAACAGAGATGGTGTAGCTATAGTGTGAAAAATAACATAACTATTAACAAAACAGTATTTGACACCATTTTATAGTATAACATGTGTCTTTTTAATTAATTTTTTAAACTTTTATTTTTTTATAGATAAATTAAAATTTTTAATTCAAAAAACATTTTTTGTTACACGCATCGACAAACACTATTTTTAAAAAGTCTTTTATATAGTTGTTTGTTAAATTCAACACAGATATATTAGATACATCGATTATTATAGACTTTTCTTATCTATTAAACGCCTTCTTAATCTTTGTTTTGAAGTTAAATTTTAAATCAATAAATTGTTTTTTGTTTATTAAAAAAACAACACAGTGACTTAACAGGCACACTCGCCTTCAAAAAGACGCACACAATAAAACTTTAATACAATTTAATCCTATAAAACTTTTAAACATTAATTTTTATCTACTCATACTTAGTTTGATTAAAAATTTGCACTAAAAATATTTTAGTACAAAAGCAAAAAATATTGTTAACTAAATATATATTTATTCATTAATTTCTATAAAAAGTAAGTTTAATTGAATGTTTTTACTATAAATAAAAAAAATAAAATCTACCCATGAGTAATATTTTTATTCTATTTATAATTGGTTTTATCTTTAGATCTTGTTCAAACTGTGACAAGATAAAAGAAGATGTTATATACCAATTAAGGCTTGACAAAAGAACAGCAAATTTTTTAAGAAAAACGGATATTTTTTTTTTAGACATGAGTGATGGCACAACAGTTTTCCCAGCCGAACTATTGAAGATCACTAGTTTTCATTCGTTGTATATAATAGGTACTAAAGATATGAATAGTATTCCCATAGAAATAGAAAAAATGATCAATTTAGAAACACTTATAATCGAAGGATTTAATATAAAAACATTTCCTGATATATTTCGAAATATGAAAAAATTAACTTGGTTACAATTAAAAAACAATGGCATCGTATATTTACCAGAATCAATAGGAAACTTGCCACTAGAATCGTAAAGCGACGATTCGGCCGAAGGCCGAATCGTCGCCTTTGCGTCATCACACGTCAAATTCGGCCCTTTTTTGATTTTTTTATACCCCTATTATGTCGGGCATAAACCATGATGAAATTACAAAAATAATTTCTGAAAGAGGCAAGCAGATGATTTTGTACAAAGGACAAAAGTACAATCTTAAATCTAGCAAGAAAAGTGCTAGCAATGCCATGGGCTGCTTTATGGTTAAAACCGTATGGCGATGTAAAAAACCGAAATGCAGAGGTATCCTTCATACAAACAAAGACGATATGGTAATAAAACACACTGCCTGTGATCATCAGCCTGATTACATGGCTAACAACGTAACATATAACATGTTCAAAATAGCAGAAAGAGGTTTAAAAACCAATGAATCTGCTAGAGACGTTATATATGACACAGTAAAAGATTTTAGCGAAGAAGAATTGGTGAGTATGCCAAAATTTAAATCGATAACGACTAAGATGGGAAGGACAAGGAACAAACGTCGATTTATTGTCGATAGTATGACTTCTGATATACCTTCGTCTATTAAAACAACCTCAAGGGGTGAGGTGTTTTTGCAGTATGACTCGGGTATAAATGATGAAGATAGAATTGTCATCTTTTGTACAGGTGATAATTTGTTACATTTTGCAAATTCAAAAACTATTCTCTGCGATGGTACATTTAAATCGTGTCCACCAGAGTTTTTGCAATTGTACACATTTGTTTCGGTACTGAAAGGGAGTAATGTACCTTTAGTATATGTTTTAATGAAGACTAAATCTGCATCAGGATATAAAAAAATTGTTGATTTCTTTAAAAGTAGAATTCCTCAATTTTGTCCTGAGCAGATAATAATGGATTTTGAATTAGCACCCAGAGAAATATTCAGTGCTGAATATCCAGAGTGTAAAATTAATGGATGTCTTTTCCATTACACTCAAATAGTAGTGAGAAAGATGCAGGAATATAAACTTGTGAATCTGTATAAAGAAGATCGTCACTTTAGGTATGCAGTTCGTTTCTTACTATCTCTTAGCTTTGTCCCTGAAGAGGAAGTAGGTAACTTTTTTGAAGTAATAATACAGTATAGCAAAGAAAACAATTGCTATAATGAATTGAAAATGCTTTTTGGCTTCTTCTATAAAAATTATATCAACAAAGACAGAAAGTTTGTGTTATTTTGGAACGTAGTAGACCGAGTTAAACAGTCTAGGCCAAGGACTACAAATTGTCTTGAAGGATGGCATAGAGCTCTAAACAGCTTGTTTAGAACAGCACATCCTAATGTAGGTATTTTTGGAGAGGAGCTACTGAAAGAAAATTTAATTCAGCAAAAAAAAAATATTAGAAATATTGTACTGTAACAGAATTGTAAAAAAATCTAAAAATGATGCCTGCTTGGAAGAGATTATCTTAAATTTCGAAACCTATGAGCCTATAGACTTTTTAAAAGCTATAGTTTTTTGCATATAAATGGTCAATAAATATTATTTGATTAAATTTTAAAAGTTTATTAAGATTTTTGTTTTTATTTCTTTTTTCTTTTAATTTTATGACGCAATACTTGCGTGTGTGTGTACACGTACGCGTGACGTCACAAAAGGGCCGAATCGTCGCCCAGCCATCTTAGCCGTCATATGTCTTATTTTATTAGCTAAGCAAGATTTCTTAGAACAGATGAATTTTTATATTTTTCGTGTGATGAAAAACTTTTCCATGGCCTGTGTTCTTTATCGCCGTGGTCTACAGACGCTTTATGCAAAATGCTATCAATTTTAAACAATAAAATGTAATCGTGTTTTTTTTAATAAATTAATTTTACCTGTGTACGAGTAAATAAAAACAAAATTTTCTTGTCATTTACTGCGTTCTTTTTTATAGGGGCAGCAACAAAATATAGTCTAAATCAATTTAAATTATTTTGTGTAACTGGCTTTTTTGAAGCCTGTTTATAGACTTTATTTGTATAATTAGAGTATATAATGCAAATAAAATGTATTGTTGATTATATATGTGCTAATTTTTATATATGTACTTTTTGTTTTACTATATAAAGAATCCAAATAATTCCTACAATAAACTTTAGATTCGTTATTGTTGAAGCATGGGAGTGCAACCTAGTGGCTGTATATCTGCACACAATGTAGTTAGCTACAATATAATACACGCATATTATATTTTTAATAATTACAATACAATTTATTATACTTATAATGTGCCAACAACTGATTCACAGTTTTAATTTATTGTTAAAATTTATTTTAATAAAAACCACATACAAGATTTATTTCAGCGCATAACTGATAAAACGCTTTAAATGTGTTATGATGTATTTATTTATCTAATTTGTAAAATTAAATCTAGTGTATACATTTTGATAAAACATTTATACAAATCCGATGATGTCATATTAAAAATTTTTACTGATTTATATGCAAACAACTTTGTAAATGATAAAATGTTTATTTGTTTTTACCATTAATTATTTAAGTAAAAAAGAACACGACAGCAGTACCTGGAATTAGATTTTAAAGTCGTTATTAATCAATAAAAGTAAAAATCTTAAAAAATTTTCACTTTAAAAATTACTACACGATCGTTAACTGGTCAAAGAATAAATATGTAAACAGTCTAGTTTGTTATATACAAAAGTCATAACGTAACATTTACCATCTAACAATGAAATAATGTGCACTTTAGTTGAAAAAAAATCTTATAAAAATTATTTTTTTGATTAAAATAAAACCTTTTGGAATGTTAATTATATTTTAAAATATAGAACAGTTTAATATCAAAGATTTTATCTAACAAAGAAATATTTTAATGGTTCATTATAATGAAAGTTTATAAAGCGTTTACGAATGATCTAAAATGTTTCATTCAATCTGTGAATCTTATTGAGATTAAAAATAATATTTTCATAAAAATAATACCGATAGGTTCTTGGGTTTTAAATTTTCATATTGTAAATTTTTATTGGGCATAAAATGTTTATAAAAATATTTAATAAAACTTAAATATAAAATTTATGAAATCATTGACATCAACAAAGATTATTTGTACTGTTGGTCCATCCCTTTGTGAGGCCAGTCAAATCAAAGAAATGATACAAGCAGGAATAACAATCTTTAGATTCAATTTTAGTCATGGCTTACTAAGAGAACACTCTTTAATTATTAATAGAGTAAGAGAAGTGGCTATAGAATTAGAAACCGTTGTAACAATATGTTTAGACACCAAAGGATATGAATTTAGAATAGAAATAAACAATTCGGCAGAAATTCCGTTTACTCCCGGGCATGAAGTAACCTTTTCTAATAAAAGGGATACAGAAGACATTTTCATACCAATAGCAGATTTTACTTGCATTCGTATCGGACAGATTTTTTATATGGACGACGGTTTTTTAGAAATGGAAGTAACTGAAATTGGTATAGACACTATGAAAGCAAAAGCAAGGAATACACACAGACTGAGGAATAAAAAAAAGACATTTTTTCCTGGACTTGTGCTACAAACCAATGTAGATCCTGATAGTGACAAAAAAGATATTGAGTTTGGTGTAAAAAATAATATTGATATTATTTTTGCATCCTTCATAAATACAGAACATGATGTTTTTAAAACTAAAAGAATACACGGACGGAAAAGTTATTCCAATTTATTCTAAAATAGAAACTGTAACTGCTACTAAAAATCTTCTTGACATATTGCGTGTTTCTGATGGAATAATGGTGGCAAGAGGAGATTTAGGTGTTGAAACAACGTTTGAAGAACTTTTTAAAGTACAAAAGGAAGTGTGTGAAAAGGCCATTGAATTCAAAAAACCTGTAATATTGGCTACTCAAATGTTAGAAAGCATGTTTTCATCGGTTAAACCACTTAGAGCAGAAATTTCTGACATAGGAAATGGGGTTATTGACGGATACGATGCATTGATGCTCAGTGAAGAAACTTCCATAGGCGACTATCCGGTACTGGCAGCAGTAACCATGAAAAAAGTGATAATCAACGCAGAAAAATATCTTAAAAACAAGAAAACAACAAAATCCAACTGTACTATGATTGGTGCAGACACAAATCTTTGCTTGTTAATGAAGGTTACCAGAATGAAGGAAGTAAACTTCCTATGTACAAAAAATGGAAATCTTCCAGTATTTGTGTTTTCTCCGTACAGCAAGCTATTGTCAATATGTAACATGTACAAGAATGTATATCCTCTCTTTAAATCAGATTTTGACTTAGAAGGAACAGCCAATTATATAAAAAAGAAATATGGATTTTCCAGAGTGTTTTGTGTTACATACGATGAAGAATTTGACTCTTTTAAAGAATTAAGAAGCCTCTAAAGCTAGGAAATTGATGCGAATTGGTTTATTAGGACTATCCAAATAAAATTTCATACAATATACATACTATGTTTAAAATAATTAGTGGTATTCGTAAAAGTAATCTAATACCATTTATCATATCTACTATCTTCTGTCTTTTTTCTCCCAGATGTTTCTTATGTTTTCTGTCCAAAGGTAAACCTATTTTAGATAAAAATCTTTTATCATTCAAAACGACTATTGAATTTGCCAACAAAAGGAATCCATAAAAAACTAACCAAACATGGGGACTTAAATTTTACGAATATTTATTATTTTGAACAGAAAAAAGCCAACATGGGTGTAAACAGTAAAGAAAAGAGAGACATTTATTATAAATTAGCAAGAGAAGATGGATTTAGAGCAAGAAGTATATACAAAATAGAACAAATAGATGCTTTGTACAATATTTTTAGTGGTGTTAGTAATGTTGTAGATTTGTGTGGAGCACCTGGTGGGTGGTCACAATACGCTTTAAACAAGTTACAGAATAAAAAGTTCAACATAATTAATGTTGATCTACAAGAAATGCATTTTTATTCCTGGAATTAAATTTATAACAGAAGATATTAATAGTCAATATTGTATTGAGAAAATTTCAGAAGCACTACACAATAAGAAAGCAGATTTGGTTTTATGTGATGGTGCCCCAGACATTACAGGAATTCATGATATTGATAAATACTTGCAGATTCAACTTGTTCTTTCTCCTTTAAAATTGCATTGGAGATTGGATCAGGAAGTTCTCGTTTTATATCAAAAATTTTCAGAGGATGCTACACCAAATTTCTTATAAAATATTTAAAAAATTTTTATAAAGATGTTACGGTTGTCAAACCAAAGGCTAGTCTATCTAGTTCGATAGAAAGTTTTGTTGTTTGTACAGGATTATACAATTCTGTTTTTTCACCGTTTGAATTTTTAGAAGACGATGAAGTAGAAGATTACACTGTAGTAAGTTGTGGAGTAGGACCAGATCCAGATTTATTTATAGAAAGAAGTAGCACTGGTTTACAGTCGCAGTGGAAGCCCGTTAATCCACCGTATTTAGATTCCATAAAACACAGAAAGTCTTAGATACACGAATTATTTGAAGATGATACATGAACAAATAACTATAGAATAAATTTGATATAAAAGATAATTTTTATTTATAAAAAGATCTTTTAAGAGTACCAAAATATTTTATGTTTGCAAAATAATAAAATGTATTTATTTACCATAATTGGGGTTACAAATTATAAGGATATATAACATAAAATATTCTTCATAAATTTACTTGTGGCTTGCATAAATGTTGGAAGTAGAAGAGATTTTACAAATATTGTATTCCCCAAAATGAAATGTATTTTACAATGAAGGATTCAGTAAGTTTACTATCATAAACACACTTTTTAATAACAAGAATATCTGTGTTATTTTATTCATTCGCTAGTCTTTTCTTAGAACAGGTTTATTTCTCAAGTTTAAATAAATTTTACATGCATAAATTATTGAAGATTTATGTTGTAAAAATAACAGAAATTGTAAAATCATAATTATAGATGCTAAAAATACACACAACACTCGTACATTAAGATTTAACCTCATTTGACGCATTGTTAAGCTTGTACAAACTATTTATTTCTATATTGAACAGAAGTAAATAAGTTGTGCCATTTTTTGTTTGAACTTGTTGTATCACACATTATAGATATCGATCTTACCCAAAATATTCTGATAAAACATACTTTAAAACAATATAATACGCATTTTAAGTAGTGCCCATTTTTTGTTGTATCACACATTATAGATATCGATCTTACCCAAAATATTCTGATAAAACATACTTTAAAACAATATAATACGCATTTTAAGAAGACACTAAAATCCAATCTTTTTATACATAATGATTAGATTTCTCTTTTATCAATTTATTTTTAATAACAAGAGCATATAAGTGTTTAACAGAACACTTATTCTTATGTTTCCTTCAACTAAGAGAATATTTTTTAAGACTTGCTTTTACTAATAAGTATATTATAATATCAAAATATGTCTACCATCATTTGAAAGATTAATCGTTTATTTATATAGATAAATAACAAGCAATTTACTATCTTATAGAATCATAAGATTATAATTTATCAGGTGTTATCTAACCTGTCTATTTTATCATTTTAATATACTTATTTATTAATATTTACAACACTTACCATAATATTTGTAAACATCGCCACTTATCGAATCTAAATGTTTTATTCTGTTTTCATTTCTAATTAATTCTGATTTAAATAGAGAAATCAGTGACCTGTATGAGCTCATTAATCCTGTGTCTGTTGTATACAACCTGTGTATTGACAAGCGAATATGTAACTGAAATTAGAATATTGGATGACAAGGATGTTGGAGTGGATGTAACTGTTTAAGTTTTTGTGCGTAATATAAGAGATTTGAGCACACAAGTTTAGTGATTGGTCTTCTATAGGTGGCATCTAAGAAGATTTTAGACATAAATACGATCCAGAAAAAAAGAAATTGGTTAATAGGGTGAACACATCTGCAACTGGACTAATTGCACAAGGATTTGTAATAACATTTATAGATAACTTGCGAGAATACATTCACAATTAGAGCTCTAGAACAAGCCTGGTGTCGTGCCTACTACGACATAACATTTATATGGGTGGAATGTTCGTAGACTTTAAATCAAAAGTTTTATTTACCTGTGGCTTCTCCATATCCTTCTCATCAAATTTACTTAAATATTAAAAACTTGGACGAAGTGTGTGCACCACAACTGGCTTTTGATTTCTTTATATGACACAGGCCAGTAAAGTTAATCCGTATTTTTGATTTATTTTTCTGTTTGTGCATAAATCAATTTGAAAGGAATAAAAGAGACACAGGAATTTATTATTGTATCAGTCTAGTAGCTAAAAGAACTTCTTAACATTTAATAATGAATACCTCATGTCAAACTAACTCATCTTGTAGAAGTTATCAAATATTCACATTGTAGGATACATCATAAGTGCTGTACAATTACAAATATCTTTCATGTTTTACTTGATGATAGTTAAGATGTCTAATTGTTAAGATAATCGTGTTTATTCTCCATGCCCTGTCGGTCTTGCATGAGGGTTGTAAATATTTAGAATGATAAGTTTGCGTAGACAGATACATATGTATATACAACAATAATAGACGCTTACACCACAATAATTGAAATTAATCCCTGCAGTGGCTAAGACTGATATATCTTAGAAGATGGCGTGTAAATATATTCACTAGATAAACCCATGTTTAATTCTACATTTCTTACAGACAACAGCTACTATAGACAGAATTTCTCCTTTAATTAAAAACGGGTCTCCTTAAATATAAAAAGGATGTTCACATACCCATATGAAGACAATAGCAATATTAATAGAAAACATGGACCAGGTAGACACGATATGTAAATACAAAGTAAACACTGACGTCATAAGTCTAGCAGATAGGATAGTTCTAATATATGTAAAAAAAGGGAGTCCGACGTCTTTTAATATACCAAGTATAATTAGTGAATCAAAAGAAAGTATTTTAAAGAAGAAACAGGCAGAAGTGAAAGGACTGATTTATGAATTAGAAGATATTGAAAGGGAAATTAAACGGAGGAGTATGAAAGCAAATATATTAAAGATAGTTCTACTGGGAAAAGAATGTTATAAGGTTGGGGCAGTTATGAGAGATTTGAATGTAAGTCTTGTAGTGATGTCTAAAAGTAAGAAAAAGGGCATTTTATCAAGATTAATGAATACCCCCATAGATGAATATGTGATATACAATTTAAGTCTACCAGTTTTAATTGTACAAAATAAGTAGACAAGGGTACCGAGTCTAAGTATCTGGGTTAGTGCATAGTAAAAGATGTTTTACTTTGCGTATGGAAGCACGGCCTATACAGGAATGGAAATAGCATAAATCGGGTATGTTGAATAAACCGTATTAATTATTCAGTGTACAAGTTTTTTATTAGTAAGTGATATTATTAATCCACTCATCTTCTTTACTATGTTATTCTATAACCATCTTACTGATCTTCTTACTCATCGTCTTTGTTCGTTTCCCTAATATGCTTATCTAGAATTTGTTTATCTTTTCACATATAAATTCAGATATGGCATCCAAATACTCTTTGTCGTTTTTGTCTTCAAACTTCTTTTTAAATGTGGGCTTAAATTCATATCCTGGGCTGAAATACGAATAAAACGGGTTGTCTTTGGGTATCTCATCTGAAATCTCAGCCCCACATATTAAAGCAGTCTCATACGCATAGCACCTGGAAACATTATTCAGTGTATATCCTCCTCCTCCTAGTATTACCATAGGAATCCCAAAATTCTTTACATAATTCACACAAGCAGAGTGACCTTCTATAGACAAATTAAATACACCAAGTCTATCCGATCCCAAGGAATCCGCACCACATTGCATGACAATAGCATTTGGTCTGAACTTCTTTATACATTCGTCTACAATGGGCTCAAACACATACGAATACGTCTCATCCGTACATCCCTGTAGCAGGGGAACATTAACTGCTTTATTGTTTGTTGTAATCAGTGGTCCGGTCTCTGGAAAGAAACAGGATCCATATCTGTGGAATGACAGGGTTAACACCCTGTCATTCAAGAAAAATGCATCTTCCACACCATCTCCATGATGTACATCTATGTCTATGTACATCACACGCTCGTGAACTTTAAGAAGCTCCAAAATAGCCATCACAATATCATTCACAAAACAAAACCCACTGGGTTTATTTTTGTGGGCGTGGTGGAGACCACCACCCCAGTTGATCACAATATCAAAATCTTTTCTATTTATGTATCTTGCTGCATTTATAGACCCACTTGCATATTTCAAACAGAATTCTTGTAGCCCGTGGAAACTTGGACAGTCCGACGTCTCTTCGTCTCCCAAGCTTTTTATGTATTCATTTGTGTGGTAAGTCAAGTCTTCGGTTTGTGTTTCTACAACAGTCATCTTGCTTTCTAAATTTAATGACTTGACAAGTGAATGTGTTACCATTATTCTAAATGGTTTCATAGGATGCTTAGGACCGTAGTGATATAAGCCAACTTCTTTATCATATATGTATCCAACTTTCATTGGGGTTATTGTAGAATGAAATATTTTCAACATGTTTGTTGAGGTGTAAATATGATTGACTAGGAAGTATTCTTAACATCTTCTACATAGCGTATTCATATTTTACTACATTTTACTTATTTCCTTTTATATTTCCCCCTCCTCCTTGGAACTCTTTAATACTTCCAAATACCGACTCATTGCTCTTCTATCCACTTCAAGTACTTCTTTACTATTCATATCTAAATTCCTGAGTCTTCTCTCCAAATTATTATAAAAATAATAATATATGTCATATGGACTATACTTAGACTTAACCAACTTATTAAACAAATCTGTTTTTCTCAATATACTTTCTTATATCCTTATAATCCATCCTGTAATATATTTTTCCTTCTTCATATAAATCTAAAATCAAAAAATAAAATCTTTTTACCGTATCTTCTAATTGTGACAATCCTTTTTCTATTTCAATATCTTTTAACAAAAAATAATAAAACTCAAAACTAAAATTCTCAACTTTCTTTATCTCTTCAATTGGTGTGTACAAATCATATTTCTTATCTTTAAATTTATTCTTAAATGCCTTGTAATACACATTATTTTGATTTAAGTGGATTCTGTACATGTCTTCGTCTTCTTTTAGTTCCGGATAAGATCGGGTGTGTTTATGCATAATATCTAATTTATTGTTTGAAAAATGTTCACACAGAAACCTGTTTCTGTGTCTAAAACTGATACTTCTGTACAATATTGTCCCATACACGTCATATATAAACTCCTTTTTTGTTTTGTAATCTTTTTGAGACAGCAAGATTGATAAAACATGTTTTGCATTATTGTAACGACTTACCCTTAGACACACGTCATTTGAGAATAGCACATTGTTGTCAAACACACTGTTTTTTAGAAGATTCTGTCTTTTTAAATCTCTTCCTCGTTTTCTCGATCATTTAAGGGGAATCGTGTATGGACATAGAATATATAACGTGTTAGGGTAGTAATAAGTAGGAGATGTCAATATAGTTTGTAGTAAGAAGTAGGAGATGTCAATATAGTTTGTAGTAAGAAGTAGGAGATGTCAATATAGTATGTAGTAATAAGTAGTGTGTAGTAATAAGTAGAATGGGAATATTTATAAGAGTTATTAGAGTGGGAATATAGTGTGTAGTAATAAGTAGTGTGTAGTAATAAGTAGAGTGGGAATATTTATAGTCTTAACTACAACAGATGCTCTTTTATTTATCTTTTACTGTTTTTAATTAAAATTTTCTACTTTTAGACACAAATATATTTTTCTGTATTTAATTCCTCCTAGGTACTGTTCAGTGAATCATCCTCCTCAGATTATTAAGTAATGATCATGTTTCATCTATTCTTTATATTCTAATGTTTGTGTACATCATGTTTCTACAGAAACTAATATTCAACATATTCAGAGATAGATTGGAAACAATAAAGTTTGTGCTAGAAGTTGTAGTGATATACGTAATAATAAAGTTTAGACACCGTGTACAATCAAGTATCATAAATATTCCAAATTGTATAGCAGATAAATTAATTTGTGAATTCTCACCGGACCCACTCGTAAATACAAGAAAAGGATGTGTAAAAGGGAAAAGAGAAAAAGAACCCATCAATTATGAACATATTGATGATATAAAATCTACTGGCGGAGAGGCATCTAATATTCCTAAAAAGACACCAAATAACTCGCTTATAAAAAAAGAATACAACCAGCACTTCCTAGATTTAAGCAGCTACGATGTATTCAATATTTCCAATAAATTTAAGAGGCAGTGCACAAGAATTATAAAGGAATATGGAATAGGAACATGCAATCCACCAAGCTTTTTTGGTCTATTGGACATCCACATCCTGCTAGAAAACAAACTATCAGAAACACTGGGAACCGAATCATCCGTCTTATATGCCAACTCTTATGCTTGTATACACAGTGTGATCTCCTGCTTCTCTACTGCCTGTGATACAATTTTCTACCACAAATATTCCAACGAATCGATTTTTAGAGGTGTAAAACTGGCAAAATCTACCAGTTTTGAATTTACAGATTTAAAAAATTTAGAATCTTTGCTTAAATTGTACACAAATAACAAGGTCAGAAATTTTGTGATTGTGGAAGGTCTTTCAAAAAATCGTGGGACTATCCTTGACCTAGTAAAATTACTGGAATTAAAAGACGAATATCATCTGCGGCTGATTGTGGACGAGTCATTGTCTGTTCCCATGTTACACAAAAAGGGGATTTGTGGATATTATAATATCAATCCCAGGGTGATTGATATTAGAGTAGGTTCCTTTTCATATGGACTAAGCTGTAGTGGTGGATATTTTAGCGGTGATACTTATTTATCCCAGTACCAGAAATTATCAAGTTCTAGTTATGTTTTTTCTGCATCAATGCCTGCTTTTCTGGCTTATTTTAATTTACTGGCTTTAGATTTAGAATTTAATTTAAAAAAAATACGAAAAAAGATAAAAATTTTTCACAAATTTTTTAAATCTAAAAAATTTAAAATAATGTCGGATATAAATTCTCCGTTTATAATAATAGAGAGAGTACATGAAAGTATAAGAATTAATAATATTTCTTTTATATATAAAGTGGTAAATGATTTATATGAAAAGGAAATATATTTAGGAATAGTTCATAATCCTATAGCCTCATTAAGAGTAGTCTTGAAAAAGAGTACTAGGGATGTATCTAAGATATCTCTTTTGATATCTGATATATGTGATAGATATTAAATATTTGTCTAATAAAATTATTTATATAACATACGATGCATCTAACTTTTATTTAATACTTGATACTTAATTGGAAATCTTACTAAGTTCAATATCTTTTTAGTTCTAATAACTTCCTCCTGTAATCCATCTAAGTGTATTAGGCTTAGAAGATTATAGAAGATAGTAAAGTAAGTGACAGAAGGGGAAGATAAGAAATGTAAGAGACATTCTTCTATTTGCTTTTTTAGTCCATTAATGTCTGTACTATCAAAAATATTTTCTTTTAATAAAACCAGATCTTTCATGGGTAAACATGTTTGTAGAAGACTTTACTTACCAGATACATTTATTGGTAAGATGATAAATAATTGTTATTGGGTGATTGTGGTAAATACACTATAATAGTAAAATAGACAATTAGTAGTAAAATAGACAATTAGTAGTATAATAGACAATTAGTAGTATAATACGCTATAATAGTAAAATACACTATAATAGTATAATAGACAATTAGTAGTATAATAGACAATTAGTAGTATAATACACTATAATAGTAAAATAGACAATTAATAGTAAAATAGACAATTAGTAGTATAATATACAATTAGTAGTATAATAGACAATTAGTAGTAAAATACACTATAATAGTATAATAGACAATTAGTAGTATAATAGACCAAGTGACACTTTACCACAAAAATTAAAAGAGACGTAGACGAAAACCTTTTATTGCCTATAACCAACCTTTTATTGCCTATAAACAACCTTTTATTGCCTATAAACAACCTTTTATTGCCCATAAACAACCTTTTATTGCCTATAAATATCCCTTTATTGCCTATAAATATCCCTTTATTTAGTACTTATAATAATCTGGTGTTTATAAAAATATCCAGCACAAAACAAAATAATCTCTCATTTATTAATTTTTAATAATTTGGAGTTTATAATTGCATTGTCATAAAGAAATCTGAAATCCGTAAATACATCTGAGAAATACTTGGCTAAGGGTATAGAATAATTATCCATAAAATATATATCCTCTTTGTTCTTATCATACTTCTCATTTAGTCCTTCTGAATTCATTTCTTCTTCTAGTATTTTACTTCCAAATAAAAAAGTACTAAAATGTTTATAAGGAAGTAGACAAATCTGCTAGTTTTATCAACATTGTAAGTTCTAAAAGTCCAATCTCTTTTTTTATCTGTTTATTAACAATATATTCTTCTTTCTTTATAAAATACTTATTGACAAATTCTTCAAGACATTCTTCCTGTGTAGAAAGACTTGTTGCTAAAATAAGTTTCTCAATCATAAAATAAGACTTACACAAGTCTATTTTCAACACGTAATTAAACTCATTTATAAGATCTTTGATCAATGAAATATGCAATCTTTCTAATTCTAATTTACTTTTCTTACCTATGCCCAATCCAGGATGACCTATGTCATGCAAATAACAGCAGACCAGAAACATCAACTTTTCATTTCTATCTATAACATATCTAGAAAGAAGTTTCAAATAAATTGATGCTGAATATAAAGTGCTTAGTCCATGGGATGCGTTATGATAGGGCACTTCCTTATATTGTGATATACCATATTTTAAAAAGTTTTTTATACCTGATACTTCGAAATCAAAATGTTCACAAAATATTCTTGAGGCTATTTCAATATTATTTTCTGTTTCTATATTTGTATAATGATTCAGAAAATCCATCTTGAGTTTTTCTGCCTCATCATTATCTTTGTCGTTCATATATGGGGTTTTCTTGTAAAAAATGATAAATGACTCAAAAAATAATTTTACTATATTAATTTGACAACAAAACAAGCAAGTTTTAAATTTGACAAATTATAAAAATTTTCTGTACACAGACTTGTATATTGTCTGATATTCGAAATTCTGCATTTTTCTAACTTGTTGAGATTGTAATATTTTAAATTACGAAGAATAAAATTTGTGTCATTTTCTCTTTTTTTAAATTCTGAATTTCTCCTCTTCTTTTCTGGTTGTTTATGCATGTAACAGCACATAAATTTATTTATAAAATATGATTTAATTATGTTAAATGTCCATATTGTATTTTCTAGTTAGGAAAATGTACATTTTAATGATAACAGGGTACGTTAAATGTGTATAATTCATTGTAAACAACGATTTGTAAATGTTTAATTAAATCTTGTTTTATATTAATTTTTAAATTACACAAGATGCGATCTCCGATGTTTAATTTATAAGATAAAAAACCGTGTATTTATTTTTAGCAGATGGTGTTTAAGAATTTACTTTTACATCTATTCTTCCTTATTTAACACTTCAATCTGTTTAACATTTCTTCTTTGTTCAACATTTCTTCTTTACTCAACATTTCTTCTTTTATTTAACACTTCAATTTATTTAAGAATTTACTTTCACATCTATTCTTCTTTATTTTTACATCTATTCTTCTTTTATTTAACACTTCAATTTTATTTTTTACATTTCTTCTTTATTTAATACTTCAATCTGTTTAACACTTCAATTTATTTTTACATCTATTCTTCTTTACTTTCACATCTATTCTTCTTTACTCAACATTTCTTCTTTTATTTAACACTTCAATTTATTTAAAATTTCTGAACTCCTTTAATGTCCTTTTTATATCCGAACTTCCAAATGCAATACAACGAAATCTACAAAACAAGATTATCCACCATAAGATCGTACATCAAAACTAAAAATACTCCTATACTAGACACAATCCTAGATCTAAATAAATATACCGAAGAGTGTTGTATTATAGGAATAGTCTATATTTCATCGGATCTAAAGACAACGATATTTGATGTCTTAGAATCAAAGGAGCAGGACATAAAAAAGGTCTCGTATGTTTCAAAAGACATCAAGATCTTTCTGGAAGACAGTACTGGCAGAATCGAGCTAAAATTCAAGAGTAGTCCGTCCATGACCACCGGCATGTGTTTAGGATTTGTTGGTACGTTTGTAAAAAATTTGTTTGTTGTAAAAGAAGTTGTTTTTCCTGTTAAACCCGACAAACTGGTCAATAAAAAAGACAAGAAGAAGGTTGCAATATTTTCTGGGTTGAATTTCCGCAATGACAACTCGAATGATGTTTTCGCGAAGATTTTGGTGGACTTCTTGACTTTTAATAGTGTAAATGAAGTTATTTTAATAGGAAAATTCTGCGAAGATTTCGTACTTTTTCAAAAGTTTGTCGACAATTTGAATGTCGACGTCTTTTTGGTTCCCGAGTGCCACGATTTTTCCGGGACGACGTATCCTCTGCTTCCTGTGCACAAAAGGCTTTTTAAAAAAGATATCGGCACATGCACCAATCCTTCTATACAGAGCATGCATGGTGCATCTTTTGCGTTTTCTTCCTTGAATATTGTCAAGGACATGATGAAGTATCTTCCACACAGTCTTGATATCCACCAGGAGACTGGTGACGGATACAGAATGCACTTGTGTGATGACACTGTAAGAATAGATGGGAAAGTATGGTCTATTAATAAGGACACAATAAAAGAAGTAGTTAGTATGATATTAAAAGCAAGACACATGTGTCCTAGTGCACCAGATACTCTGCCGGTTATACCGTACACACAAGAAGAAATATTTTTTATCGATCGGCCGATTGATTATTTTGTTGTTCCTGGATGTGATGAAGCTTCTATGGACTATGTAGAAGATTATGATACGAATATAGTGGTTGTACCTGATTTTAATAAGACTAAGCAGGTATTTATTTTGGACGTAGAAAGCAGTGCCTATGAAGTACTTGAATATGGAGAAGAGTAGAGTGAAGTACTTGAATATGGAGAAGAGTAGAGTGAAGTACTTGAATATGGAACCGAGTAGAGTGAAGTACTCGGATTTGTTATTCAATGCACAGAGACACCTCTGTGTTCTTCTGTTGGTAAAATAGAGGCGGTTGTATTTGTTCTTTTTTGAATTAAAAGTGGTTTATCTAGTGAATGAATATTCTACACGCCATCTTTATAGGAATATGCCACACACCCTTCTAAGAGACATCACTCTTGGTAAGACACTGTGGTAGCAACTTAAAGAATATTTTTATATCAGACAACCTTTCTTAATTAATTTATAAATAATCACAAAAATATCCATTCAATCAAATTTTTATTACAGTGGATTAAATCTCACTGTTATCGTCTTGTTCTCAAATGATTCCCCGTTGTACGCTTCTATTCTTTCTCCTGGAAAAACTGTCTTGTAGTACGAAAACACATTTATCTCGACTCCTTCTAAAACATGCTTGGTGGCGGGCTTGAGGTTGTAATATAAACTTTTAAAATCTTCAATGTGTGACGAATCACTGACAATCAACAAATCTGATTCTTTCGCATTCCTGTTCAACTCGTGGGCTGGAATGCCATTCATGGCCTTCTTTGCTTCTGAAAGTACAAGCTTGGAATTCATGTGTGGTAAAAGAACGACACTGGTCCATGCCAAATATTTATCAAACATGTCACTTTCTACTTCTGTAGGATAATATTGTTTATACTTGTTGTATATAAATCTGAGTCTTTCAGACACTATTTCCTTCGACTGTGGCGGAATAACAACAAGAAGTTGTTCAAAGGGCGAAAGGGGCGCCCCCCTTTTTAAACTAAAAGACGCCCTTACGACTCTTGCAAGGTCACATGCAAAAGGTGCAAAGTGGTACGGATACACCCATTGCCAATCAGTTCTCCCTATTATATAATAATTATAAATCCATATGATACCTGTGATGTACTCAATGGCAATATTGTCTATGTCTTCTTGTGTATTGGCAAACATCTTTACTGAATAATATTTCAATTTTCCTTGTTTTGTTTGTAATGGGATTTCTTCCCGTCCTTCTTCACAACATTTATTTAACATTCTTGTCTTTGTAATATACAAACTATCCTCAAGTCTACTAAGAGACATAAAAAAGCTTTCAAGAACATGAAAATTTATCATCTTATTTTCTGTAGTAAGATATTCTTTACAAATTAAATAATTTTTACACAATATGTTAGTAAGTGTCTCTATAGATGATATTTTAATATCAACACAAGGAAGACCAGGTAGGAAGTCATTTCCTATTAAAAAACATATCAACACCCAATCAACAAGCATTCTTTTGTAATTGTACTTTGATTTTATCACAAAATTAAAGATTTTTACAAGAGCATGTCTGAATTCTGGTACATCAATGTAAGAAAAAATTAAAAATTCTGGTTTTCCACATTGTCCATCAAAATGTCCCAACTTGGAACAGACACCACAAAGAACTTTTTTATTCTTGTTTCCGTAGGTGTCTTCCCTCATAATAAAGAGATTTACGTCATACAGTCCCACCCCAAGAAAAATTATGTCTCCATCAGGTGAATACATCACATGTGTGTCTTTAGAATTCAGCACATGATACTTTCGTATAAAACTCATAATTTTCTGCTCTCCTTCTCCGGGAACCAGATAACTCGAATAAATAACCCGTAGTTTTTTATATTTTTCGTCTTTACTAAGCCTGTGCATCAGCATCTTCTTTATCTCGTTGTGTAAAAATTCCATTAATTCGGTGCCTGGGGTGATCGCATTAGAATCAAATTTCACGGGTGCTTCGTCCTTCTGCTTTCTAAATGCTTCTTCTGCTTCAAACTTCTCAGACAATGTCATCATTTCATACTCTTCTGTCAAATCAGCAGGCAAATCCTTTTTCGTGTTAATTTTCTTTTCACATGCAGATTTGTATCTTCGGGCCCGTTGGTGCGCCATTTTCGCAGCCGGGGCCACACCATCCACTGCTATGTACAATATTTTTTTCGGTTTCGTCTTCTCCACGATGTTTTCAATGGCCATTTCTAATCTTTCAACCATGTCGCAATATATTTCTTCTATTGTGCTTAGATTTGAATTGTAACAGTTGTGGATAAGTGCATTCAAGTCTATGTACAAGTTGTCAACATCTTCTGGTGGATTTTTCTTTATACAATCGGGATGTTTCTGGTTTAACCATGAAAATAGGATTGGCACACCCATCTATTTTCAAAAATTGAGATCTAAAAAATAGAAGAAATTTTTGAAACGTGTGATGAAATAATTCATCGGTGCATGAATGGAGTGTCGTACGACACACTAAGTATAGGATAGGTGGTAGGGGCTAGTATAGGATAGGATAGGTGGTAGGGTCTATTATAGGATAGGATAGGTTTTAGTAGGTAGGATAGGTGATAGGGAAAGCACTAATAAAACAGTATCTGGCACAGTGAATATTGTTTGTTAAATATATTTTAGGATATCTTGTGTTATATCCAAGACTGATGTCTCTCTTATATAAATTTACTAGCTATTCGCTGGCCTGTTTCAGTTTAAATTATAATATTTGTAAAGTCATTCAAGTTATCTTTCGTGTTGAATATTCTGTCTAAATCATTTTCCGTGTTTTTAAAGTTATTCAAGTTATCTTTCGTGTTGAATATTCTGTCTAAATCATTTTCCGTGTTTATGCACTTAAAAAATTAAAATATTTGAATAAAAATCCGGCCTTTTAGAAATGAGTGAAGAAAAAGAGCTTATAGAACGAGAATATAGACGGTATAAACGGGATATTGAAAAGAGTAACATAAGAGAAATACATTATAAGTACAAAAATGAGGGATACGGAAAAATTTCCCAAGTGTTTCATAGTAAATGTAATTTATTAAATACACTTGTTGGATTTTTGAAGGGAAAAGGGATGAGTGATGACCAGATTGGATTTGTTTTGTTGGGTGTCTGTGAGAAAGAAGGGAATTTAGAAGACGAAGTGGTACGAATTATTGACAGTAAATTGTAAGACCGTTAACTTAGATTACCAAGACTGTTAAATTAGATCATTTAATTTTATTGTCTAGTGCTCATGAGTTTTGACTATTGCGATACTAGAAAGTACAAAACCAAGGACTAGCCAGACCATCTTGACAAACTTGTTTCCACTCCTGTGAAATGCACCGGGGATCATCTCCATGAACACCACAAACATCAAAGCACCAAGTGCCAGACCATTAAAAAACACAGAAAGTGGGATTCCAGACACCCTGAAGTTGGACTGAGAATACCAAGAAGCAATGGCAATTCCCGCTGGGGTCAAGGCAGAATAGAAGATGTTCAGGAATATGCATGTCCCAAAGGACAGTGCAGAATTAAAGAGGGTTGTTCCTATGGCAAAGGATTCCAAGATCTTGTGTACGATAATTCCCATTTCGAATGAACCAAGTTTGTTTCCTTTCTTTATGGCCAGGCCTTCAAAGAATGAATGTATTGAGATACTTGCTATGTAAATCAGGGCTTGTATCTTTGACTGGGTGTTTCTCAAGCGCTTTGTGTTTACAGCACCCGATATCTTGGTTTGATGTGTTCTTTGTGTCTTCTTTACAGTCGTGTTCGTGCAAGTCCTCGCTTTCTTCGCAATGATCGTGGTTTATGATGCACTGGTCTACTCCTATTAAGCACAGCAGTGACAGGCCAGAAGAGACCATCCCTGCTGCTATTGATTTGCAATCGTCCTCGTGGTCTCCATGAAACATGTGTGGTATGAAGTCTAGCAAGAGGACAGCAAGAAGGAATCCTGCACTAATCAGAGTGATTACTGGATAAATCTTCACAAGTCTATCAAATCTGGTTATTATTTTAGGAATCAAGCAGAATGTGAATGAAGATATGAAGATGATGAGTTTCAAGTCCATTGCGTCAGTGATTGAGCTCATTTAAGGGGGAAGAAATTCTTGTTTTATATTCTGGGGGAGTTTATAGGGGGGGGATGTTTATAGGACGGGAATCTAGTTTATCATAACAAGTTCCATTTATTCGGGTTAAAAGATTCTTTATTTCTGAGTAGCCAATATTCACTTCTACCTATACTTCCTATACCCCATACTTCCTATACCTAACCTACATACCTATACTTCCTATACCTACCCTACCCACCTACCCCACTTCTACTTGCTTGTCCACTCCTCCCTGAAAAGGCACATGGACAGTAAATGTGAACACAACTACACAAAAATGCTCAGATTCATGACAAAATCACTAAAAGCATTCAAAAAGGGAATCCCAAAAATAACAAAACCATTTATAGACAACATAGACTTCCTGATAATAAACTTTCCATATTTCACAGATATCGAAATGGTCTACGAGTACTTTGTGACAGACAACGGAGAATTCAATGGTGTACTCCACTCAAAGATAGAAATATTCTTGCGTATTTTGTATTACGATCCATCTCAGGAAGACAAGAAGGTCTTGTCTTCTTCTACACTAGACTCATCAAGTATCAACAAACTGAGTCTGTGGGAAGGTGTGCTTAGTAGAAGCACAATGGATAAATTGAAAAGTTCATGGTTGAGTGGTAAAGAAGACACAGGAATATCCACTCTCAACGAGAAAGAGAAAGTTCTGGATTTAGTGTACAAGATACTTGATTTCCACTATCCTAATATAAGTCTTGTAATACACAACCACATGGACTTTAATAAAGTACTGGAACATTTGTACATAAACGACAGCCTGGTAAGAAGACTGGTGAGTGATAAGAAGTACAGAAATACAATAAGAGGAATAAAGAACATTTGTAATATTCTATTGAATAATGGAAAGTATGATATACTAGAAGAATATCTTAGTGATATAGACTCAGAAGTAAGCAGTAGTGAAGAGAATTTGGTAGATGTCATAGACTTGAACACCCTCTTGTACAAATTTCTTACAAGTAAGAAATATTTGGATTACAAAATATTGTACAATCTCCTGATCAAGATTATGGAATACTCAGATATTCAAATACCAGTTTACATGTCCCTGTTTAATATTAAAGATAACAAAATATCCTGTACAAATCTAAAGATATATCTGTATATAGGACTCATTTGTAATAACAGTGACTCAATACTAGAAGAAATATTT
This sequence comes from Pardosa pseudoannulata, assembly GCA_032207245.1. Classification (NCBI taxonomy): domain Eukaryota; kingdom Metazoa; phylum Arthropoda; class Arachnida; order Araneae; family Lycosidae; genus Pardosa; species Pardosa pseudoannulata. Next base: position 1,323,076 of record JAGEOH010000016.1, on the reverse strand, counting down.
GATAAGAGACTTCATGAATACTTAATAGATTTGTTTTTTTGAATGCAAGGATAACCAGTTTATACACTCAGTAATATACAAATTTATATTGAATGGTATCAGAAATAGGAAATACAGAGAAGAAATTTACAATTTACTACGTGATAGGACAGAGAGGATATATAAAGAAGGATATGGAGAACACATGAGTAGTAAACCAAAGGTATGTAATTTATTCTCTTACAGCTTTTTATTCGGAAAGAGAAATAACAGATTTAGTACATTGGAAGGCATTAAGTATTGTGATATAAAAAAGATAGAAGAATATGTAGATATGTGCTTTGACGAGAGTTTTATAAGGTATGTGTGTAAGCTTGTTATTGATGAAGTACCAGTACTAAATGTACTACAAGAATGAATGGAGATAATAATTAGCTTAAGTGCATCAAAAGACGTGTTATTAATAGTAAATATATACTGTAACAGATAATAGTAAATATATACTGTAGCAGATAAAAGTAAATATATACTGTAGCAGATAAAAGTAAATATATACTGTAACAGATAATAGTAAATATATAATGTAGCAGATAAAAGTAAATATATAATGTAGCAGATAAAAGTAAATATATACTGTAGCAGATAAAAGTAAATATATACTGTAACAGATAAAAGTAAATATGTACTGTAACAGATAAAAGTAAATATATACTGTAGCAGATAATAGTAAATTAAAATGCTTCTTTTCATGTGATGTATCACAAATATATCTTTATATTTACATACTTACGCATTCTAACTTCTTGCAATATAGTATATGTTTACTTATTGCTATATTCATAATTACTAATGAACTATTCTAGTATAAACACTGCTGTTATTCTTCTTTTGGTTATATGCCCCAATGGAAGTAGTAAACGAGAAAGAAATAATAGAAGACCTAATATCTCTTTTTTTACAACAGAAAATTAGTAAAGATATCATAATAAAATTAATACTAATGTACAATATTCCTATTAAATTATTTAATCAAACAGTACTAGAAAGACTTAACAAGTCAAATAATAGCAAGTCTCTTGCTTTGAACGCGTACATGAACATGCCTGGCACCAAGGAAGATGCTGCAGAGAGGGAAGACGTCATGGACAAGGAGTCATACCGCCTGAGTAGGACAGTGACGTACGTGTCAGCAAAGCGGATGCTGACCAAGAAAGAACTAAACTACAAAATTCTACAGCACAATAGATGTCATGGTATGGAGAAGATACCAGAGAAAGATCTTCCTGAATATTTAGATAAGGCTGTTCATACGTTCATTAAAAATTTTATAGACAGGTGTGAAGGGGATTTATCTTCTGTTAATATTATTAATGTTGCTAAGAAAGGGAAGCACAAGTTCAATTTGATTTAAAGAAACGGGGGTAAGGGGCTATGCTTGAGTTTAGATAGATTAATAGAAGATGCTACTATTATAAAGGTATTATTATACAAAATAATATATGTGTGTTTTTACTATTAACTATGTCAGTATGTTTTTACTATTAACTTGGTATTGGTATCTTACTATTAACTATGTCAGTATGTTTTTACTATTAACTATGTCAGTGTGTTTTTACTATTAACTATATCGGTATGTTTTTACTATTAAATATTCCACATGATAGATGCTATTTTTGATTAACAGGATTTAAGACACGGTCAGTTTTACGATAAGACATGAATATTCAGAACTAGAAGATATCACAAAAACATACCCATAGATGATGGAATACTATGAATTAAAGAAGTCAAGGAATATAAAATATATTCATGATATAATAAACCTATCTAAGGAGATTGGGTTAACACAGAGGGTAGCACAAGTGTGTATATTAATATATTATAGGGATCTTTTTATGTTTAATAAGCATGTACAAAGCAATACCACAGTATATCCTAATAATATAGTGTCATTGATATTCCTCGGATGTAAATTATCAGATCACATCATAGACCTTGATTTTTTGATTAAAATATCTACAGAGTATTTTAGAAAACGGTTAGACAGAAAATTGATTATAAAGAATGAACTCAGTCTGTGTGTGTCACTAGATTTTGATTTTTATATTAAAGACCACTATGAAGCATACAAGGAGATGATAGGATATTTATCAGATAAAGAACTAATAAAATCAACATTCTGGATATTCATAAATGATAGTCTTTTCCTACCATTTTATATATTTTTTAGAGTAGAGTCTATACTGGTGAGTTGTCTTTATCTTTCTTTTGTGGTGAATGGTTTCTGTTTTGAAGAATACGAGAATGTTAAGAAGGTTTATGGTGTGGAAGAGGAGGAAGTGGAGTTTATAGGAAAGGAGATTCTTTCATTTTATGAGGATCAAGAAGAAATAGACGGTAGAAAGGAATAAACATTCTTGGTGATATTCTACTAATAAATATTTTCATGGTGTTTTTTACTTATAATCTGCATAAAGAATGGATCAGGTATGTTTAGAAGTATCTTACAAATTAGTGGAAATTTACACACCGTCTACTCCTCCAGTACAAATATGTGGTAAGTAAAAGTAATATAGAAATGGTAACAGTATTAGATTATAAACCAGTGAGAAATCCCATCTTTGATAAGTATAATCCAGTTCGGAAGAATATTCTAGAAGATAAGGAAGTAAAGTACTTAAATGGATATTTGTATAAATACTTGAAGAATACACAACTAGATATTACACATCCAAATACCAATTACTCGGATAACTTTAAATACATTTTAGAATCTAAACCAACTAATCAGATTCATTTTACTGCAAAAAAGAAAGACGTAGACCTTGTCTATTATTCTGGTATATGGAATATTTCTCTCTGGTATCTTAAAAGATTCTCTATACACTATGAAGACATAGAAGACATTCATAAAAATATAAAATCCAGAAAACACGCCAGTAAAGAATACTTTCTTCACAAATTTTCACTTTCTCTTGTTAAAGAGTATAGGAAGGTGTCAAAGTATAGCTTACACACACTTAGTATAAAACAGCACACCGGAAACTGAAGAGAAGAAGGGAGTAGACCACGATATAGTATTCAATATATACAATATAAAAGGATATGAAGAGAAGTATTTTTATATGAAGGAGAAATACAGAGTAGACGACATCAATGTAGAAAATAATATATTGTATATAGTAGATATGAAGATAATAGTCTGTATAGGAAAGTATTGAAGACAAAGGAGATTATGAAGTGTATGACGTAGAAGATTATTCATTAGACTAGAAATTATGGAATAAATTGTATTAGAGAAGAGAGAATGAACATAAATTGTATTAGATATGAGAGAATGAACATAAATTGTATCAGAGAAGAGAGAATGAACATAAATTGTATTAGATAAGAGAGAATGAACATAAATTGTATTAGAGAAGATAATTTATTAGAAGAAAAAATATATTTTTAGGTTACTGTACATAAATTAAATTTATTAAATCACCCTGTTTAAATTTTAGTGTTTTTATGCAAGTGCATAAACAAGAGAAATCTTCAATAATGTGACAATCTCCCAAAGTATAAATTATGTCTGTTAACAGCACTTGAGTATAAAGTACTGTTGTCTCTAAGAGATGTAGAATTGAACACGGGTTTATTGCTATATTTATAATATTTTATACTTCATCTTTCTGAGAGATATCTGTCTTAGCTACAACAGACACTACTGTATAATGATATATTACATGTACATTATAAACAAGTACCGTGTAAAATTCCTTTTTAAATGGTTTATTTAATGTAAGAATTGTAAATATACAAAATGCACTTAAATCTTTTTGAAAAGAAGGGTTCAATGAAGAATAAAACACTAGCTCTGGTAGTAGGTGTTTCTATTGTATCTGTGGTGACTTTTGTTATATCAAGAAGGTTTTTTAAAAAGAAGTCTGAAAATGATAAATTTGTTTATTTGAAAGGAGAAGGAGACAAATATTACAAAAGAAAGGATTTTAATACTGCCATTTTATTTTATAGAAGGTGTCTGTCTCTGACAGATGATACAAGTTTGTTGGTAGAAATATACAATAATGTGAGTTATTGTAACATAAAACTTAAAGAATACAAAGAGAGTATAAAATATTTAGACAAGTCTCTTAATATAACAAAACAGAATAATTATAAGGCTGTTAAATGGAGAGGAGAGTGTTACAAGATACTTGGTATGGAGAAAGAGTATTTAAAGGACTTGTTTTTGTATTATGCATTAACGAAGGATGAGAATATTAAGAAACAAGGAGAAGTGTTAATGAAAAATATTTGTGAAAAAGAATCAGAGAAGGTATTTAGAGAAAGAAGAATCAGGATGGGTGATATAGAGTATGATGAGATTAAGAAGACACTTGTATCTTTGTTACGGGAGTATAAAGGAAATAAAGTTCTTCTTATGGTGGAAGAGAGAAGATATGATGATTTAGAGAAGTTTTTATTTGAAGATGAAGCTATAAATAAGAATGAAGAGTGCATAAACAAAACCAAAGAAAGCAAGAAAAAGAAAAAAAAAACAAGAAGAAAAAAAAGAAGAAGATAAATTAAGTGGAGGGGAAAAACAAGAAAAAAAATTAAGTGAAAAAGAAAAACAAGAAAAAAAATTAAGTGAAAAAGAAAAACAAGAAAAAAAACAAGATGAAAAATTAAGTGAAAAAGAAAAACAAGAAAAAAAACAAGATGGAAAAATTAAGTGAAGGGGAAAAACAAGAAAAAAACAAGATGAAAATTAAGTGAAGGGGAAAAAAACAAGAAGATAAATTAAGTGAAGTAGGAAAAAAATTGGGTGAAGGGGAAAAAAGACCTTGAAATCATAAATTTCCTTAAAGCCCTAATTCTCTTTTACAAGGAAGACTAGAAGCGTCATCAATTCTAGTAGAAAATTCCAATTTTAAATATTCTAAGATTTTAAGGGAATGCATAAACAAACAAAAGTCTAAGGATGTATGTTTGGACTTCCCTTTTGATAAGACAAATGTTTACTATTTTATATTATGTCTACCTGTCTACTAGGAATATAAAGTGGATACAACATGCCTTAGAAATAGTAGAAGATGATGTAATTCAGTATGACTTCTTATACTACAATCTTATATTGTACTATATAGAACATGAGATACATGACAAAGTAAAAGAAGTTATTAATAAGATAGAAGTACAGAAGTCTCCTATTCTTATAGACCTTATGACTGAGTACTACACCAAGGTTAAGGAATTTAATAAGGCAGAAAATATTTTAATTAGTCGAGCGAAAGATCCCCGGATTAATCTTGCAAGGGCGATGTTTAATATAGGAATGAACAAGAGGAAAGTCGCAGAAGAGATTTTAAGGGAGACAATAAGGGAATATCCTGAATATTACAAGGCGTATCTTTACTTAGGAACCTTTTATTCCATGATGATCTTGAGGGGAGTCGAAGGGTTTTTATACAAGCGGGGGAGATCTGTTCGTCCTATGATGAGGTGTACATGACCAAGCAAGCTCTTCTCCTAGTGGATGTACAAGACCATATAAGACAGAATGTTGTTGCTTAATAAGAGAGAAGGCGAGGAAGATATCTATAAATAAATTGTTTCTATCAACACTTATTAACAGGATTTTGTTTTTTATTGACACGCGACTATTGCCTACCTTAGCCCAGCCTCTACTCTAGACTAGGAATAACTTGTCTTAGACGAGTATGAATTCGTAAAGTATAAATATATACACACAGAAATAAAACTGTTTATGACAGTAACAGAGGAACAATCTAAATTCTCCTTCTATTTGTTCTTCATAATTCCATCCCTGCTTAATGAAGCTTCTACTAGCAGGTAAAGTGAATTCAAATAATTTAGGATGTGGTGGAACTGGTACAGAAATACTCAAACTCATCGACACTTCCCACTACGACATAACAATAGTAGACCATGACACCATAGAACTGTCTAACCTAAACAGACTCTTTTTGTACACAGATGGCGATATAGGAAAGTTCAAAAGTAAGGAAGCATCAAGACATTACAAAACAAAGTACATCATAAGAAATATCCTGAGTCTTAGTACTAAAGACATAAATATATATGATATAATAATAGTAGCAGTGGACAATCTACAGTGTAGAATACATTTTAAACTTTCTGTTTAAAAAGAGTATCTGTCATAGACTAATAGACTGTGGAGTAAGTAGGAGTATGTGTAGTGTATTTAGTGTAAGAAGGATAGGATACTGTTTGTATTGTATAAGAGATATTTATGAGATAGAGGATGAACCAATGTGTACTTTAAGAGGAGAATATAGAAACAGTAAGGATGTGTCCAGAAGGATAGATCCTTCTGTAGGATATATTAATTCTATATGTGCATCTCTGGTACTACTTATGATAAGAGAAAGGAAATATAACTGTTTATTCTATAACGGAGTATCAGGAATATTTTTTGACAAGCTTATTCTTAAAAGAGATTCCTTTTGTATATTGTGTAATATGGATAAGAATATATAGTATGTTTTTACTAGAATAAAGGTATGCTTTTACTTATAACTTATATGGTATGTTTTTACTTGTACTGTATATTTTACTTATAACTTATGCGGTATATTTTACTTATAACTTATATGGTATGTTTCACTATAATAAAGATATATTTTTACTATAATGAAGATATATTTTTACTTATAATACATCAAATCTACTATTTATTCGTTCTTAATACACTTATCCACTAATATTATCAACCCACTCAGAGTAAACATCAATGGGGTTGGTCAGATTATTTGCATCCACATCTAAATTGTGCTTCACATACAGTACAAAATGCATACCCCTTCGACAAGTGTCTGACTATCTTACACTGTACTACTCCATCCTGGTTGCATTTAGGACATGCAAATCTCCTCTCCAGAGGCTGAATTTTCTTTGTCTTCTTTATTTTTGTTCTTTTAACTTTTTTTCTTCCCATTGAGGATAGAAAAAGAAGAAGATAAAAGCAAAGGAGAAACACAAGAAGTAGAAATAGTAAAATAAAGAATGGTATGTTGGTTTTTATTCGTACATAATGATTATATTGAAGTATTCAAGATAAAAAATGCTGTCTATTAGAATATTTTAGTTAATATAGTGTATAAACGTATTTATCTGGAATACTTTAATTTGTACGGACTGGTGTTCTGCCAAATATCAGAGACCTTTGATATGTGACAGGCAAAACATCATTACTTTTAAATAATTATCCTAGAATAAACCCATGTTTAATTCCCACAACTATAAATAACCTCGTGTTTAACTTGACTCCTTTATCAGACAACAACTGGCATATCTTGATTGATTTGTACTTTTAAAAATATTTTGTGTGTGGATAAATAAGATTGGCTTGAGAAAAAATTTTTACCCGAACAAACAACTCTACGTATAATTGACACAATAAAGAAATATCACACGACAATAAGAAGTTATACATTGCTTTTTCCAAGTGGAAGAAGTGGTGATCGCACTGCAGATAAAATTAGAAGACGGCCGACCACTTGCCAGCAATATGTTTGAATGCTGTTTTTTGACATCACAAGAATATAATAAGATGTATTCATTCAACCTCCTCTTTAATAGACCAGGGATATCTTTTGGTTCGTTATCTTGCTGAAAATAAAGCTTTAAAAATTTATTTTATTAGCCACAGATTTCCACTAGAATTATCAAAATAATAAATTCTAAGGTATGTCAAAATAATAAATTCTAAGGTATGAACAAGTAAATAATCCTATCTGATATTCTTAATGCCACATCAGGAGTTTCCAAGATGCACATTGTTCCACATATCCAAAGTAAGGGACGTGGATTATAAAATATAAACAAACATGCTCCCAACACACACATTTAATTGTTAATTAAAATGTTTTACAATCAGATATTCTTGTTTAAATGGCCAACACGCGAATCTTAAAGCGTTCTAATATTGTTAATGTCATGTTTATTCTCCATGTCCTGCACAAGGGTTATGAATATTTATAATAATAAATTTGCGCAGGCAGATACATGTAGTGTAAGACACCACTACATGTATCCCCTTGTTCTTGTGGAATACATATATTTTCAAATTAATATTCTGTTAAATCTTTTTTCTAATGATATCTTCTCTATAATTATGCATTTTATTATTTTTGTACATTATAATATTATCGTCCAATTGTTTGCCGCATTTCATACCTGTACGTAGTATGTCACTGTTACACATTTTCCTCTTTTCTATGTTTTATCTTTGTAGAATATTTATTTATGACCTTTTTAAAATATCGGATGCTTTTAATTAAGCAACTTTTATAAGTCACACCAGAAACAGTAAACAGTCTTAAATTTTATAAGAAAATGTACATCTGAGCTTGTTTAAAAATATAAATTCTAATTTAATGTTATTATTTAAGTTATTTATTACATTTTATCGACTAAAATCATGATATTTACAGTTCATTTATTGTTAGTGTAATTATTAATTTAATATTAAAATTGTGGAATTATTAATACGATGTTGTGAGTGTCCTCTCATGTATATATTTTGTCATATCCCTTATCTTGGATATGTCTAACAACAATTATAGACACTATCTCTCATTATTTGTGACTTATATGGGTTAATATAAAAGTTTAATAAAAACTTTTATATTAACCCATGATTCTATTGTTAAGTCTGTACACGTGTACACAATATGGTATGAATACATTTGAAGACTATGACAGTTCGGTAGATTTATCTAGAACCAGTAAACAACAAAATGACGATAATTTCAAACGAAATACTTTTGAATGAATCAAAAGATATTTTGAGGGAAACAGAAGATATTTGTGAAGCCTAATGGGAGTAGTGATGCCATTCTGGTCGATAATACGAGGATGAATAAATTTGTGGACGATATATCTGAAGTAAGAAACAAGCTTGACAATTATGGTTACTTAAGTATTGTTTTTAAAGATTTTATACAAAAAATGATTGATACAATGAATCAAGATATTCTTATGTTTAAACAGCCAAACCATAACCGGTTATAGAAAAAATAATTTTATTCCAAATAATAAAATATATTGGGACCGGCTAAAAACCAGCTTAGCCGAAATTCAAAATATATTATCGGAAAATTTATATTCTTTAAAAAAGAATGAATTGATAAGTATTAAGAGAGCTTCTGGTGTACATAAAATATATGTTGAGTATTCCAATTTTATGGGTCCTACGTATTGAACCACCCAACACTTTATATGCACATTCTGGAGACAAAGGCAATTTTACAAATTTCGATTTAGATAAGGAAGAAACAGAGAGTGCGGATAATATCAACTTACAACAAGAGAACAGCACAGAAATAAATAATCACAGTATATACAAACAAGAAACAGAGAGTGCGGATAATATCAACTTACAACAAGAGAACAGCACAGAAATAAATAATCACAGTATATACAAACAAGAAACAGAGAGTGTGGATAATATCAACTTACAACAAGAGAACAGCACAGAAATAAATAATCACAGTATATACAAACAAGAAACAGAGAGTGTGGATAATATCAACTTACAACAAGAGAACAGCACAGAAATAAATAATCACAGTAAATTAGTTATCGTATACAATAACAACAAAGAAGACGCCAATGATTTATATGAGAAAAAGCCTATTCTTGGTTCTTCACGTTATCACTCCAAAAATTTTAATCATATGATGTGTTATTATCATGAGTACATGTGTGCAAATAACATTTTTGATATTGATTTAGAAGATGAAAAGATTATCAGTAAATTATTTGATTTGTTTATAGATTTTAGAGACACAGATTCTGGTGTTAAAGACATTTTACTTCACTTGTACAATATTTATAAAAGTTATGAAGAACCAAATATTACATTTTGGGACCAACAAGGACACAAAAATGATGGCAAATATGGAACTAATCAACTGTCTGTAAAGGATGTCTTTAAGAAATATTTAGATTTGGTTAAGAATATTGTGTCTGGTAAGTCGCCATTAAAACTCTCATTTGATGCACCAGAAAAGTGTAAAGAATACAGAATTAAAAATAATATTTATAGCATGTTAGTGGGCTTTTACAAAGCCTTGTGTAAAAAAATAAAATTTAAAAAGTCAGAAAAAGACTGGTCTAAACTAATTAAACAGGGATCAGATGGCTTGTATGAAAAGGTAAATGGATACAAAACAAAAGAAATTGCACTAGAAGTGTTTATTCGTTGGGAAATATACGACAGGCTAGAATGTAGTCGCAAGGCGAAACCATTTTATCGCTTTTATATGACAAGAAAATTTTACTCTACACTTTTAAGTTATGATTCAGAAGAAAACCGGCGTCGGATATCGGATATAAGGTGGTGGTTGTATTTGACTATGAAACAATTTAGTGTTTATGATGATTATAATCATTTTGATTTATTTTGTAGAATGTTCTTGGATAACTGTGATGTCAAAACCAAAGAAAATATAGAAAAGGTAAAGTCACTTTTCAAAAGAATTATACAAGAGAAAAGTCTGGATCGTATTTTATTATGTAAGCTGTTTTTATGTATGGAAGTACTAAGCAATGATTTGTATGGAGATTATAAAAATGTATTCTTGGGACATATATTATCGCAGGATGACATATTTAATGATACAATTTATACGCTTATTATTAAAACAAATTAATAATAATGAAGAATATAAATATTGTACAAGTTATGACATTGTGTAATAATGAAAATAGATTACCGGATCATGAAGAAGCAAGTAAACGAATTCGTCTACAATAAACAATTATTTATAATTAGCTGGTTTTTAGAAAAGGGATTGCTGGATTATGAAGAAGCAAGTAAACGAAGTCGTATAAAATGAATAATTGTCTAGTACTTTATTAAATCCTGTTTAACGTAATAAAGATACAACATAAAAAATGCTGTAGTAAATAGTATATATGTTATAAATATTGTCAGTGACGAATCGTATATGTTGTCACGACAAGGATGTACAACCACAGTTGTTATTAGTAAATGTCATGTTTCAGTGATAATCAACTGATGTATAGAACTATAAATACAACATATGCAAGAATAGATAAATCCTTTTCATATGTTGACAAACATAATTGTTACATTCATATTTATTCGGGTGGATATCCTCCTGTCCTGTCGATCTACATGAGAGTAATAAATATTTAATATGACAATACTATAGCATTAATATGAGAAGGAAGTTTGTATATTAAGAACTTAAATATAGAAAAGACCCCTGTTTAACATTTAGTACTGTAGGTGTTATTAAGGCCTTAACTCAATACTGTCAAAGGCCTTGTTTGATATCTGTATAACAAAATATCAATATTAATTAAAATTTAACTTGGAACAGAACACTTTAAAGGATTTTAAGAAAACACTAAAATCTAATCTTTTTATAACATAAGGATGTAATCATTTATTTATTCATACTACAAATTTATTAAACATTAGAAAGCACTCTTGTGAAAACACAAGCACTTCTTTTAATTAAAAACTTTTTATAATTTATAATATTCATTTATCCTGAATGAATTTATTGATTATAAAAAAATCCTAAATAAGATATTAAATACTCACAGAATGTATTAAAAGATTGTTTATAAATTAACAATAAATCTGAAAATTCTTATTTATTACAGTTTTGATAATAGAAAAACTTGACCCCAATGACCTCAAAGCAAATATATAAAGCTTGTGCCATAATAATTGTAGCTGGTATGATAATATATTTATGTTTTCGAAACACACCTAGTGATGATGAATCTTCTAGCTTATTAAATAATTGTACTGAAGAGCAATTAGAAAATAATGAATTTGAGGAACAAATGATAAGAAATGAAAATATTTTAAATGATGAAGCTATTCTACGAGCGCAAAAAGAAAGGGAAATAGAATTAATATGTAATTCTGGAAATGATTTTGATTTTACAAATAGAAATAAAAATATACAAAAATTATTCTTAAGTTATGCAAATAGTAGTACAGGCGTATTTGAATATACAACGAAAAGTGTGTGCAGTTCATTTGAAGATGGTAATATAAAAAAATCATATAATCTTATAAATAAGTCTGGTGTTCTTGTTGAGAATGGGCCTATGTGTATTGAAACTAATAACCACAGAAGGTGTAGCACTATAGGACAAGATGGACAAGAGTGTATTACTTTAGAAGAGGATGGACAAGAGTGTATTACTTTAGAAGAGGATGGACAAGAGTGTATTACTTTAGAAGAGGATGGAAAGAGTGTATTACTTTAGACAAAGATGGACAAAAGTGTATTACTTTAGAAGAAAATAATTCGAATGTAAAAGTAGATGATGCTATACAAGGAAAAAATCAACTGGAAGAAGGTTCTGTTTTAGAAAATACTTCTGGAGATCTAACAAAGTCTGGAATAAATTCATTAATATGAAAAGAGCTTTAAGATTTAACAGATGTAAACATGAACAAATCAGTTGATTTAATAAAAATTCATTACAAGTAGATGGAACTCAAAATATGTTACTTGATCAATTTTACAAAATCGGCCAAGTTGTTTAACTGCTATTAAAAACAAGAAAAAATATCAAAAATCTGCTTTTGTTGATTTACTTAGCCTTAAAAACATTATATTACCAGAGTAAATAACTTTTTAAATATTAAAAATGAGAAAATTTATTGCTAATTAAAAAATAAAATATGTGTGATTAACCATCTATTTTGTGCTAGACTTATGAATAAACACTTACAAAATATCTGTAGTGGTTTTACTTCACTAAAAATTCAATGTTAAGAGAAGAAATAGGAATTATTGTATCAAAAAAGGTTGGACTTCTTATTTGTTTTTTATTGTAAAAAAGAAATTTGTAAACCCTGTTTAATTGTTAAAAATGTCTTATGGCGTGTTAATTTTATTTAAAATGTTTTGCTTATTACGAATGTCTAATTAAGTTATGTAATTAAACACATTATGTTGACTATTTTTATTACATATTTTAATATAAATAGATTTAATATGCACTTAATACATTTAATCTACTATATGAAAGTACTATAAATCACATATTTTAATATAAATAGATTTAATATGCACTTAATACATTTAATCTACTATATGAAAGTACTATAAATCACATATACTCTATATATTTCATACTTTTGTTCACAAAATATGTAAGTGAACCAGAATATCCTGAAGATTATTATGAAATAAACTGCATAAAAGATCATACAAGATAATCGGATGTTGAGAGAACAAATGACAAAAGTTATAAAGGAGCATGCAGAGAAGAATTAATAAATGAACTAAACAAAGACACACATTTAACAACGTGCTTTAAGTTACAACAAGATTATATAGAATCAAGATAATACTATTATCCGGAAATACCATTACGGTATGTATTTGCAAATGGTAAATGGCATAAAAGACAAAGATTACAAGACAAGATTATATATTGTAACTTCTGTATAAAAAGAAAGGTATTATTTACGAACATTACTTTTAAACGTTTAAAGTGCAGCATCATTTGAAGATTTAAGACATACAATACATTTGAAGAAGAAGCATATGCAATAGGATTGTTTATTGGTGATAACGAATAGACAAACCCAATAAAGTTAGCCGTATATACACAAACACATTCTACTATAAGACAATTACTCAGTTTCATATGAATATTAAATAAACTACATGATTCAGTTTCGCTACACAACAAATTCTTTGATTATATGACAGAAGATAAAAAAATAAAATTATGACACGAATTAAAAATATCGTTTGATATGCACGACATAACATTAAAGAGGTTATTAACTTATATCTGACACTAGAGATAATAAACCTATAAGAACATAAAATTAATGTAGATAATTTCAGCAATGACATGGAATCACTCAGCAAAGAACAAAAACAAAAATTAGATGATATCATCGGATTAATTAACACATATAACATTTAATATATAGTTTACAAAATACAGGCAAAGCGTTTTTTTAACAAAGTATTGATTAATTATGTGAGACGCATAAACAAAAGTGTGATAACAATGGCCGCAACAGATTTATTATAACATGCTACAATAGCACATAGTAGATATAACATCAAAAGAAAACACAGTTTCAAGAATTAAAGAAGGTTCTTTAGAACCAAGGAGATTACTAAATACATCAATAATAATTATAGACGAAGTATCAATGTTATCTAAATATGTCTTAAATGTCAAAAAGAATATGTAACAGCGATAAGAGATTCGGAGGAAAGACATTATTACTTGGTGGTGGTTTTAGACAAACAGCTAATGTAGTAATGAGAGGTACAAGAAATGATACAGTAGAAATATCAATAAAATGTTCAGATTTATGAAGTAATATAAACTTATAACAAACATAGGACGTCAACACCAAGAATAATTTACAGAATGGATACTCAATATACAAAACTGTACACTTAATACAAAAGAAATTTAGTACAAATACCAAAAAAATACTTAGTAAATGATAACGTAGTTAAAGAAATATTCGGTGATAATAGCGTATACAGTAAAGTGATACTAATAAGTAAAAATGAATATGCACATCCGATAAACACTGAAATCATAAACATTATAAAATATACAGAAGTATTGATTCAATAGTAAGGTAAAGATAATAATGATCACATAAACTACCCTATGGAATTTATAAACGAACAACAACCTTATGGAATGCCACCACATATATTAAGCCTTAAGATTGGTACAGTAGTAATGTTAGTAAGTAACTTAGATCAAAAGAATGGATTGATTAATGGTACAAGACTTATAATACAAGAGATGCATAAAAACTTCATAATATGTAAGATACTAACAGGAAAGAGAAAAGATAATATAGTAGCAATACCACGAATTTTTTTAGCAACAAGTGAAACAACATTACCATTCTGTCTCAAAAGAAGACATTTTCCAATAATACCAGCATTTGCTATTACTATACACAAATCACAAGGACAATCATACAAACATGTCGGACTATATATTCTAGAACCATTATTTACACATGGACAACTATATGTAGCTTTGAGTAGAGTAACAAACAAATACAAACTGAAAATACAATTACATAAAGGGAATGATAGCTACACAAGCAATATAGTATATGATGAGTTATTATAAATAACAATATATAGCAAGAGAATAAAATATAAATTACATCTACAACATGGTTAAGCTACTATGAAAATTCTCTTCTTATAACGGTCTGCTGTTTATTCTAGAATTATTATGCTTTAGTATTTAAATATTTTTCATATTTGTTTTGTGAAAATTAAGATTTTGAACTTATATATTTAAAGACTATGCTAAAATCACAATGAAGTGTCTTTATATTAAAATATAAATGTTTACAGCGTATTTAGGCCTCTTCATACTCGTTTAATAAAAAAGACACATAGTCGTCAATTTTATTTATTATGTGTGTCTCTACTTTACTTAAACATCGAATGCCGATAAAAATTAGAACAGTGTCTATTTATTGTATGTTAAAAGTTTATTAAGACGTGTGTCCGACAAAATTTATATCATGTGAGTATGTGTGATATTGTTTTAACTTTTACAGAATTAAAATATGATTCGTATTGATAAGTTTATTCACCTGTAATCCACATACCTAATACTTTAAAGAGGCATCTTCTTTAACTTACAATAGTATTGTAAACTACAGAAGAATGATTGTTTGTTTTTGTTTACCAGTTTGTTTGTTGTCAAAATATTTACAATCAATTTAAGGAGTAAATACCTTTTTACATTCAATTTAACAATAATATACACACGTATTCGTAATGTAAACTACTTTTACTTACTAAATATTAATAATTTATATATTAAATCATGATTATTGATAATAAACTTGATCTTAGCATGACTAATATCAACAAATAAAAAAATAAAAAGTGCATAAACTAAGTCATTTTTGAATATAAAAGACATTTTTACAAAAAATGAATTTTCTTGTTTATGTTTACAGTTTGTTGTTAGATGTTTCACTTATGATCAGAAAAAGTATAAAAGTAAAAAGTTCTATAAACATTATGAAAATTGCATTCTGTCTTATCTCTATGTTAAGATTATTCAGTTGTCTGGTGCCTTCACTAGTGAAAGGAAGATGTGGACAAGATCCTTTAACAATATGTGAAGAAATATCAGGTGTAGGAATTGTTGCCACATCTTACAACATTGAAAAACTAATGAAGATCCTCAAATGCACAAACATAAAATCAGCGTATGTGTACGGATGGAACTGTCATAGATTGCCTATGGTTCTATATGACAATGGTGCTTTAGCACCATACGATCCATGTACAAACACTGCGGAATATGCATTCTGTGCCAGGATGGATAGATGTTCTACAATAAATGAATATTCTCAGTGTTTACCAGACAATACACACTGTGTAGATACAAAAGAGTGCCTACCGATAATAGAAAGAGAAGATCAATGTTCAAGAAGAGATGTAGATATAATAAATCATGAACAAGAAAATTTGTGTAATAGAGAAATTAAGTGTGAAACATTTGACAGATGTTGTTCAAAATGTGAATCAAAAGAACCCGTCAAGAAATGTAAGAAAGATTCGAAGTGTAAAACAGTCCCATTAGACAAAAAGAATTGTTGTCAAAATTCAGTATGTAGTCCCAAAAATAATTACATAGGATGTCGAAAGCTTTGTCAAGCTTTTCCACAAGTAGAAATGGCAGAAAGTGTTCATTCAAAAGGACAAGGTGATCAAACACTCATAAGAATCATTAATGCAAAAACAAAATCTTTTCATTTTTCTGATATTTGTAATGACAATTTTACAGTAACAACAGTTGTAGAAGAATACGGAGCAAGTATTGAAGATAGAATAATTGATAAGTGTTCAAAGATACAAACTAAAGACATTCCAAGTATATTGTATGAACCTGATCTTTTATTGAACATTAAGAAGTGTGTAGAAGAAAGATGTTGTGGACCAGTGTGCATGTATGTTAACTACAGTGATTGTGTCTATGTTGTAACAAATGACAAACTGTACTTAGTGAATTATAAAGTCAAAGGATCAAAAGTAAAGAAATGTAGACTTGAGGTTCAAAGTTATGATTCTATGTGTCAAATTTTCAACAATGGTTTGTACGAAGTTACTTTCTAGTTTGTGTAAATAAACATTTGTAAATAATTTATTTCTTAAGTTGTAAACAGAAGACAAAATTTTTGTTAAATGTTTGTAGTAACATATTTCATAATTAATTATGAAATAATATTTTAGAGTGATCTTGCACATAACGAACATGTTGCCGTTAGAGGTTCCCTCCCAGCCTGTATATATTTAATAGTAAACTGGCTGTTCACCAGCTTGTCCTAAGAACACACTTAGATTGTAATTTTAAACATTTTATGTGCATAAATTACAGATGTCTATGTGCTAAAAACTATAAATACACATATAACCCTTAAATTAGGATTTAAACCCATTTTATGCATTATTAAGATTACTAAGATTCTATTTTTACATTTTACAAGCTACTTGATTTTTACACAAATAAGAACACAAGATGCAAATAAATTTAAGCAAAATTTTTTGTTTTTCCATATAAAAATTAGAAAAATTCAAACATGTTGTTAACACAGAATATATGTTAAAGTATATTTAAGATATTGGAAACATCTAATACGTAGTTTATAATTTGTATAATAAAACACTAAAGTCCAATTAGTATATAATATAAGGACTCTAGTAAAAATCTTTATTTACACGTCCACCCATGCTTACAATATTTAGAGAAGATGGAAGAAAACACTTGGAAATAAGAAAAATAGAGATTTCAAAATATGGAAAATACATACATTTGGTACAAGGTAACAGCCAAGTAAAAGTGATTGTAGATGGTCCAAAAGAAGGAAACAAGTTATTTTTTAATGTTTCTTTCAATAAGACAAGCAGACAAGAACAGGTGAGTGAAAAAAGAATTTATGAATATGAAAATGAATTGTACAATATATTCAGTAATATATTGATAAATGATAATCAATTAGAAATAAAAGTAGAGGTTATACAAGAAGACGGCAGTCTTCTTAGTGTAATGGTTAATTGTGTGACACTGGCTTTGTGTCATTCTAATGCTTCTATTATGGACTTCCCGTGTTCTGTCACATACGCAGAGTGTGGAGTAGACCTTTGTGGGAACGAGGACGGAGGAAGGGCCTGTTCCGTTACTGTGGTGTATTTAATGAATAGGAATAGGATAATTTATTTTAAAAGTGTAGGAAGAGTTACTTATGGAGTATTACAGAGTATTAATGAGAAGGGTGTTGAAGGATGTAAGAGCATTTACCAAATATTTAGGGAGTATCTTTTGAAGAAAGATGTTTTAGGAGTGCATTAAGGATCTTGCACAAGAAAGAGGCAGCAGAGAATATTTTCTAAGGGGAGAGATAGTTTGATGGAAATATTATTAGAGAAGGAAATTAAGAAAGAAACAGGGAACGAAGTAGGATGTATTACACTTATAAGTAAATATACATGCTTGTTGGATAAGTAAAAACATACCACACACATTCGTAAATCAAGAAATGGCTTGTTCTAAGTACCACCGTCAATTCTCTTTACAATGGGCCTACCATGTGCACATATAAAAGGATGTCTGCATTTTATCCATTCATTCATCAGATACTCTATGAAGTACCCAGAAAGTGCATCTCCAAACTTGATGGCTTTTCTACACGCCTGTGATTTCCTTTCTTTATCTGATTTTATTCTTTTGAATCTTTCATACAAGATTCTTTCGTGTAGACCATGCTGGTCTACTATAAACAATATATTATTCGTTTCTACCAATATAAATTGATTATTAGATGTTCCTATTACCTTAATATTATACAAATCAAGACCACATGCCTTTCTCCTTCTTATATATCTTCCTTCGTTATACATACTAGTATATTGTGATATGTACTTGTATTCCTTATCTATGTACAATAAACATTTACTACCATCTATTCTATCGATATTTCTTCTTATATGTGTATTGTACATTCGCTTGAGTCTACTCCTTAGAGTTATACCATATGATACAGAAGTATAATCATCCTTACTCAGGATAGTTCTAGGAAAATATTTTCTGTCAGATATATCATATACATAAAGAAATCTTCTGGTTAGTGTCTTTTCGTATATATATATGTCATATTCAAACATTATAAAGTATTTGTCTGTATCCTCTATAATAGAACTACCAGTGGCTTTTATATCAATATTACTATGAACAAATAGAATATTATCGTCTATTTGTATGATCACCTTATCATTTCCTTTTAGAAGGTTTATAAGGTTAATTAAATATTCCATTAAGTTTATGCTTTAGCCAGATATTATTATTACTTATAAAATACTCAGTGTAGGTGATAGTATAGCTCGTAAATCAATCATAAAAAAAATTGATTTGACATTGTATTTTTAAATAATACATTACAATAAACATCATGTTTGTTTCTAACACTTAAATATATTAGAATGGTACAACCAGAAAATAAAAGGTGTTATATATTCACAATGATTAATAAATATATGTGTGGCTATATAAGGCATCTATTTTGAATTTATTATACATTCACAATGATTAATAAATATATGTGTGGCTATATAAGGCATCTATTTTGGCTTTATTAATCCTTGTTAGTCCAGTGGCTAGGATATCGGTCTTTCACACCGGGGGCCGGGGTTCGATTCCCCGACGAGGAATTTTTTTTATTTTTTGATGTACAATTTAGAGACAACGATACAAACCACATACCTATTAAACTATATGTATCGGCAGCCCTTATTACACACTAATGCTAGTGTATTTATTATATTGATAAAATTTACTTACTTACTGTAAGAGATACCCCCTTAGTCTATATGTATTATATAATTATTAATGTTTATGTCTTTTATTTGCCCAGCCATTTATTAGGGGTTTAAATTTAGGAGTACTTATAGATATGTTTACCAAATTTATTTGGTATAACTAGATTACTACGACAATAATAAATACCACTTTAACTTATATCTAATACTTACCTATTAAGTATTTATTATTCTTATCCTTTATACTAGTAACATCTTAAATATGTCTCTACCAAGTCTATCTCTCAGACCCTTCACTCTTTTCATGTAAATATCCCTTACTTGTCTATATTCCATATTATTGGAAATTATATCCTGGTGCATTCTAGCCAAAGAACACACAATACGACCACCTACTACAGTATTATCATATATCATAAGATACTTTAATAATCTATATATCTGATTCACATTTAATAAAGAAATAAAGACGTCTAATTCATTCAGGTTTATCCCATTTATAATTCTACTGAATTTAGGAAGATGGTACTGCTCGGAAGTACCATCTTCCTCCAATATTCTTAAAAATTCCTCATAATGATCTACTTTCACTATGTTTAATTCAATTACATCACTATCTTCCTCATCCATCTTTTCTAATTCATATTTATCTACATCATAAATATTTATTACATTTCCTTGTACAGCCATAAGAGTGTCCTTCATGAGATAAACAAAATCACATTCCAAGTGTTTCTTTTCATGATACAATTTATTTTTGTAATACCATTTTAAATATTTAGAACCAAGAATAAATAAACTGTCATTTATAATTTCTAGATTCCTTCCTGTGTGTATGATACTCTTCCTACATTCTCCATGTTCTATTCCCCATATCTTCAACATTTTATCCAGTCCTATTGTATATATAAAACTGTCTTTTATATTTATGTATACTACAGGCAAGGAATGTCCATATAAAGTTCTTATAAGCTCTTTACTTCTATTATAAATATAAACTTTTGAATTTATCAATCCTACTATCAATTTATTGCCTTGTACTGTCATAGATGAAACATAATCTGGAAGATGTAATACGTCTATTATTTCCAAGCTATCACTGTAGAAATCTATTTTCTTGTTTGCTGCTATCATCAATATGTTTGCGAATGATCCATCATTAATATTAGTAGCTTCTTTAACACTGCTTGTTCTGTTATCTTTATTATTAACACAATTTATTCCGTCTTCGCCCCTTTCCATTTCTCCACTTCCATTGTAAGTGCATACAATCAAATTCCCCTTTTCCGTACTCTTCAGATTTTTATATTCTTTTAAATCTTTTCTATCATAAAATACAGTTCTATCTCTACTTCCTATTACATACCATCTCTTATAAATACAAAAACTCTGTCCTTCCTCTACTTCTATACTATTATAAAAATATATTCTATTTTGTACTTTATTCCATATTATCAACCTGTCTTCACTAAATGTACAAACTCTTCTTTCTTCTTCTTCTACTTTCAAGATATCTTTACCATGATAACAAACTTTATGCTTGTTTATCATATACATGTTATTCATGCTTATATAGGCTTCATCTACTACAAAATCTACTGTGTGTCTTAACACTTCTTTTTTTCCTGTTCCTTCCAAATGCCATCCTTTATGCGTCTTGAAATTTTATAGGTTTTTATTTGTTTGTCTGTTAGACAATACAACATTTCATTTACCGTTTTTATACTTCTTAATTTCTTGAATGTTAATATATCTTCATATGCATCATCTTGACTATCATAAATCTTTACTTCATTGTTTTTGTACACAATAACATATTTTTTATTGTCTAGTATGTAAATATACTTTAAACGAGACTTGATTATTTTAGTATTAGTAAATAACAGGTCTGTGTTGTTATTAGATAAAATAGAATCATTATTTATACTCTCCCTACTTATTCCATCACTTATCTCTATCAAGGTACAGTCAGAACAGCTTACTAGTATTAACTCTCCCTTCATACAACACGCATCTATAGAAGACCCACTGAATAATATCTTATAATTCTCAGACACGCAATCATACCTTACCACAATACCATCTGATGATGCAGTATATACAACATTGTCTCTATACTTTATATACATCACCCTCTTCCTGTGTACTTTATACTCATACAATTTGTCATAATCCCCATCCAATCTAAATATCCTTACAAGTCCATTACTCAGGCCTATACACAACAGATTTCCACTTACCGTAAAAAAAGATACCGTGTGTTTGGTGGATCTAAAGGAATGTATAAGCTCTGATGTCCTAAGATTCCACATATTTACTGATTTGTTGTATGAAATCAGAAAATATTCATTGTATTTCTCTATTCTTGAGTTTATATTGCTTATTTCTCCCACAGTAGATTTATAAATACAATTTGGAATGAATTCTGATGTCTCCATAAGGGTAATAATAAACAATAAATATTAGCATAGTCTGTTATAAGTAAAAATGTGCTGTATAGTATTATGTATATGTTTTTGCTTATAAAACATCAATACATTCTTAGTAAAATATTAGATAAGTGATATATTGTTTTTTTACTTATAAAATGTTAGATTAGATAAGTGATATATTGTTTTTTACTTATAAAATGTTTTATTAGATAAGTGATATATTGTTTTTACTTATAAAATGTTTTATTAGATAAGTGATATATTGTTTTTACTTATAAAGTATTAATACTTAAATAGAATATTATTTACACAACATAAATCATTTTATTAATATTCCTCCGTATTATCTTTTATATACTTCATGTATCTCTCAATCTTCCTTTTGTACATCTTATTGATTTTTTTCAATCTTTTAATCATAACCTCAACATCTTCGTCAGATAAATTCGTGTAGTCTTTGTACAAAAGAAATTTCTCAATGTCCTCTTCTTCCAATCTATCCATTCAGGGGAACTAGTATTCTATTTTAAACTTCTTTTTAAAAATAATTGAAATTTAGATACTACTGGTATAATTACTTGTTTAACACACTATTTACCTCTTCATTTAAACTTAAATTGATCTTTCTTTCATAAAAATGATATTAAATTCCTCTTTATAAATTAAACCAATATTTCTTCTTCTTAATCCTATACAGATATTTTTTTTATATTGTGCAAATCTAAACCATTAATATACTCTATTAACTTATCCTTATTCTCTAATATACTCTCTGTTATATTTGTATTATCAAATAACTTATTAAGTTTAATAATTCCTTTCTTCTTATTCCTTATCATCCCCTTATAAAACATTTTCATATACAAATAATAATCCGGAACATTTCCTTTTATGCTAAATACTTCTGACATCTCTTTTTTTTCTATATAATTTAACAAGGATATCTTCAATATACCACAATCATCTTTTACTCCTTCATATTTATATTCAAATGATCTATTTAATATTAAATCTACTAATAAATGATGTTTCCTTATAGCCCCATTAATTTTCTTCTTGTTTTTTAGTACATAACTTGCTAATATTTCCACAATATATTTTCTACTAAATAACTCTTGTTCCTGTTCTAATAATTCTTTATATTCATAAAAGGCCGCTCCATATAATATCCTATCATTATTCTTAAATATCTTATATATTCTATCTACCATCTCTTCTAACTTCAGTTTATCCATGATTTTATAAACAACATAACTCAGAATGTGTTTTGATTTGTATTTTATATTTGTGAATATGTTATTATATAAATACATATTGTGTCGTCTACTAAATTGTATGATATCTGTTTAACATAATCATCACACAACTTATATCGTCTAGCTTCCGTTATTTCATTAAAAAGAATTATTGCTGTGTATCTTACTTCTTCATCTTCGTCGTTTATGCTATTTACAAAATATTCTAACATTTTATTAATTAACTCGAGGTTTGGCTCTTTCGATAGCGATTTCTTTACTTTCTTTGATTCTCTGTCTGGTGAAGATTTCTTTACTTTCTTTGATTCTTTGTCTGGTGAAGATTTCTTTACTTTCTTTGATTCTTTGTCTGGTGAAGATTTCTTTACTTTCTTTGATTCTCTATCTGGTAAAGATTTCTTTACTTTTTTTGATTCTTTGTCTGGTAAAGATTTCTTTACTTTTTTTGATTCTTTGTCTGGTGAAGATTTCTTTACTTTCTTTGATTCTTTGTCTGGTGAAGATTTCTTTACTTTCTTTGATTCTTTGTCTGGTGAAGATTTCTTTACTTTTTTTGATTCTTTGTCTGGTAAAGATTTCTTTACTTTTTTTGATTCTTTGTCTGGTGAAGATTTCTTTACTTTCTTTGATTCTTTGTCTGGTGAAGATTTCTTTACTTTCTTTGATTCTTTGTCTGGTGAAGATTTCTTTACTTTTTTTGATTCTCTGGTTGGTGAAGATTTCTTTGTTTCTTTTGTTTTAGAATTTTCTGGTTTTTTGTCAGTTTGTGGATTTTGTACTTTCTTTTTTTGATTTTGTCTTTCTTGTCATGCTGGGTTATTTAACAAAAAGTATTCAAGATAAATTTGTTAACATATAACCTTATGTCATTACAAGCAAGACAAAGAATTTGCTTAAAGCACATTGTCATGTTGTACTCTTTAAAACCTGGACCTCAGTAAAAAATACTTCTTTCTAGAATATTTAATTTCCTTGTCTTATAGCATCTAACTATCTTCCTCAAACATATCACAATATATCTGAAACAGTGATATAATTGTATTCTTCCTTATCGCACTGCTTTCGTCTTCTAATCCATACACTATAGCACCCGACATATCACTGGATATATCCTTACTTAATAAAAATTTGGACTCTGCTCTTCCAAATATGGAAAACAATTTAGAAATGACCAGCCTTATCTTTTTACTAGGATGAGTAGAAAGTTTTGTCACTTTTGAACAAAGACAAGAAAGGTCTAGTTCTTCTTTACTTTCTTTTTTAAGTCGGTTATTTAATATACTCGGTAAATTAAAAATTTTGTGTTTGTATATTTCCTCGTTTTCGCCATATCTCTGGTAGATGGTTTCTAATACACTGAGAAGCACATTCTCATTTGTGTCATCCAACCATTCAATTAATTTATCACTTGGTAGAATATTAACAAAAAGAAGTCTTATTTTACAAGATGGATCATTATAAAGTGTATTTGGTATTGTATCAATACCATAGTACTTTATTATATACAATACAGACATATGTCTTATCTTGGTATCACTATGTGTAAGATACTTATAGACTTCTTTTGTATTTATACTATTAGTATAAATATATTCTAAGTATATAAATATGTGATTAGAAGGAAGACAGTTTGTACACAATGAATATTTTTCTGGTAGAATAAGTGACCTTTTGATTTGTTTACTGTACTCGCATACTTGTATCATTTAGGGTGAAGATTTGCAAAAAAGGAATTTCTAGTTGACAAAAAAGTGCTCAATAGTAAAAAAGAGATTCAATTGATGACAAGAAAGGCCTTTATTCAATAACAGAAAATAAATTTATTACAACTTGAATAGATTCATTAATAAGATAAAGAATTTACACACAAATAGAAAAATCTACAATACAAAGAATCGTAAAAGTAAACTCTATTTTTAAATAAGCAATTGCACGTTCATCAATAAATCAAACTAATATCATAATAAACACTATACAAAAAAATGTCTATCAGTACGTCAAAACAGTCTTTGTTATTCGTTAACTCTTCGAACACTTCCCTTTCATTTTTGTAAATTTTAACTAAAAAATCTGTTAAAATTCTGTTAAAATTGTCAAATTCGAATAAAACAGACCTTAATTTTGAAGTAAAAATTAAAACATTCGTATCGGTTACTTGCAATTTTCTAGATTCAAGCAATTCAACCACCTTCCTTCCCATGTTAATCCATTGATTATAAGAAATCACTTGTGTATTAATATTTTTCCTATATATTTTAACATCTTTTTTGCCATTCTTTTTTAAATTCCCTTCAATTTCTAAAGTCCTGTTAACCCAAGAATTAAATGTGTATTCAATAGAATCTTCCTCCGTAGAAGATTTTTCTTCCCCTAACACATTCCACACGAGCATAACTTAATGCTTCTTTTTTTATCTTTTATGTCTAAACTCTCTAATACTTCAAATAAATCTTTCTGTATTCTAAAATCATTAAAGTATTTTATAGCTTTTGACAATCCTTGCACTCTTTCTTCATAAAAATTTTCATAAGTCGACAAATCTGCGCAACTGCCAAAACTTATTTTATTCGTTGCTTCAAACAATGGACCATTTTCATATAAAAACTCCAGTGTGTCTACCATTTTCATTAACTTCAGTATTTCTTTTTCTATAAATTTTTAATTTAAATGTGGATACACCACGATCGTCGCATCTTTCACGTAGCTTATTAGAATTTTTAGTTGTTCTTGGCGCATTAAAATATGTGTTAGTTACAATATCTGTTCCATTATGTCTCTTCTCTTTACAAAATGGTATCTCTATGATACTTGATCTCTAATGTTTATATCACTATTGTTTGATGGACTATGTTTACACATTAAACTGTCAGAGAATGACAGCTTAAAAAAAATCTGAACAATAAGCCATTGCTATTAACAGACCACTTACTCCCAAAAAAAGAAACAAAAGAACAATAAATAGAATAAATAATATTTTTGTCTTTTTATACTCGTTATTGGTTGATTGGCTATTTAAATTCCGCTCTTTATCGTGAATACTAATTTCATGAAATCCTGTTTTTCGTTTTGTTGGCATTATAAATTAATGGGCTGCTTATCCTTTTTGTTTAAAACTTTAATGAGACACAGCCACTAAAATTAATATAGTTCTAGTTTATTTGTTCGTATACACATTTTTAGTGAATTGTTTATACAAAATAAGTTCTTCTGTATTTATCTCGAACTTAAAACTGTAAATCAAATAACTGCATATACACGCCATCTATTACATGTTTGACTAACTAGAAAAACAAGTTGTCTAAAACAAAGACACTGTGATTTGTTTGTACACGCAATTACACGAAATATTAATTATATAATACATATTTCATGAATTGCGTGGTTGTCATTTTCTTCTAAAACACAAATAAAAAAATAATTTTTGTAAAAAATGATAGATATTATTTTGGCTCGTACTGATAATATCTAGAAGGTTCGCCTTGCTGTTGCTACTTAAGTTTTTTCATAAATCACTTTAAAATACCACTACTAATCTATTCTATATAACAATACTTCTACTACTAATCTATTCTATATAACAATACTTCTACTACTAATCTATTCTATATAACAATACTTCTACTACTAATCTATTCTATATAACAATATGTTACATCTATAAATATAAACTAAAAAAAATAAACAAATGTTGTCAAAGGAAAATGAATTATTTGAAATAGATACTTTAAATAATATAAATACAATTGTATACAAATATACAATTAAAGATGTTTATATACATAATCTAGCAGACATTTTTAAGTTTGAAGATATATCATTACAATATTATTTACTTACTAATAATACAAATAATAACCTAGAAATATCAACAGAGAATGTAAAATTAATAATCAATTTAATTAATTCTATAAAAAACCATCCTATAATCTTACACAGTAATACTAATATTAATAATGATATGTCTGAATTTATAAAAAATAATCACAACAATTTTATTTCATATAATGATGTTCTAAAAATCTTGTCAAATATTCATTTAACTGCAGACAATTTAGAATATTTTTAGAAAATATTTTGGATACAATTTAGTGTACAAAGTTTATAAAAGACTTATAGATGAACAAACAACAATCAATGATATAAACAATTGTTTATATTTGGTACTAAATCTCTTACAAAATAACAAGATTTGTTATAACCGTTTATTAAGTATTTACAAAAAGCTTAATTATTATTTAGAAAATAAGATTTTTGACAATAATTTTATACATTGTTGTGCAATTTTGCTTAATCTACTAAAATATGATACAACACTACCAGATAAAAATTTAAAAGAATTTTTATTGGGATTTGGAATTTATTTATATGATTTAATTCGTTCAACAAATATTTACAGAATATTTACATTAAATGATACACAAATATTAGTAGATTTGATTAAGTGCATTTATAATTATTCTAGTGATAAATATAAAAATGGATTGTTTTATAAATGTTTAAATGATTTATTAGGAATTTTTACAGGAATTTATGAAGATACTGTAATTTTGACTAATTTATTGCAAATTTTTTACCAAATTTTAAAAAATTTGTCTTGTATTGAAGAAAAATCAAAGTCTAATTTTTTAGATAAAGAAGAAATAAAGATATTAAACAATCAACTAGTTATATTTACAGTACTTAAATCAAATTACAATGAATATAAAAACATTTTACCAATGTACTTAAAATATAAATATAAAGTATTGGACAAATTAAACTTTGAATATGATAAGATATATTTTTACAAAGATTTATATAACAATTTAGAATACAATAACATTATATTATCTAATACTGCAATTCCTTTTGATTTTATAGTAGATAACTTAATAATTATAATTAATAATTCAAAAAAACAAGATACAATATTTAGATATTTTCTTTAAGAAATCAAATATAGAACATATTTCTTATTTGTATTTATATTTAATTTCTTTTAAAGATGATTATAAAGGGATTTTATATTTTACTATGTACTTTACAAAAATGAATATTGATATTAATAGAAGATATATAGATTTATTACTTTTATTATATTTTGAATATATAGATATAAACAATATATATATAAATAAAAGTAGAATATATATCATAAATAGAATAATTAAAGAAATGAATAAATCTGGAGAAATTTTAGATCTTGTTGTAAAAGAAATAGAGAAAGTAAAAAAATGGAATCAGAATATTTTTATTTTAATCTACTTATTAAATGAAAATGCAAAAAGTATAAAAAAGAATATTTTCTTATGTTTTTACAATTATGTAAAGAAAGGAAATCATATTGTGTCAGATAAAAGAAAAAAAAATAATCATGTTACGAAAAAGAAAGGCATTGTTGATTTAAAAAAAACAGAAAATTTTTGTAGGTATAAAAAATTTGATAATAAAATTTCACAAAAAACAATTTTTCATACTCACTGGAACTAAACTTTTATTAAAACACAATAATAAAGAAATTGTAGATGAAATAAAAGAAAAATCATTTTATAGTATAGTCACTATATTATTGTATTGTAGAATTAAAAACTACAAATTTGAAATTATAAAAGACGAAATATTTTATTTTCTTTTTACCTGTAAAAAGAAAGAACGTCTAGAAATCCATGAACTTATTGAAGAAGAAAAGTATTTAGATGAATATAAAAAGAGAAAAATAAGTAAATATGTAAAATTATATAAAAAATACAATAAGATTTAAACATATAAATAAATAAAATTTAAATTAAAAAAATTAATTATATTTTTTATATAAAATTTTATTTAAGTTCCATTTGTTTTCTTCTATTTTTCTTTGAAATTGTTTTTATGTTGTAAATCAATTCATCATTTGTTTCATAGTCTCTTTTTCTGATCTTATGAACACGCTCAATTTTCAATTTTTTGTTTAACTTGTTTGTATTATGACTTCTTTTGTTTCTTCCAAAATCTCTAATTCTGTCTTTTTTTTTTCACTTTTATTTATTTTTTCATTTGTAGGAAATTCTTTGACTTTTTTGCTCATCATTTCGTTATTTACAAAAATAACATCCTTTTTATTTTTGTCAACATTGTCTTTGTCCTTATTGTCCGTGCTATTATTTATTTTATTACTACTTGAATCTGATACCATACACGTTATAGAATCTTTTTTTTATACTTTTAAGGATTA